>JARKVS010015473.1:531774-723204 GCA_030770645.1 Numenius phaeopus | reverse complement strand
GGAAAGGAAAGGAAAGGAAAGGAAAGGAAAGGAAAGGAAAGGAAAGGAAAGGAAAGGAAAGGAAAGGAAAGGAAAGGAAAGGGAAAGGAAAGGGAAAGGAAAGGAAAGGAAAGAAAGGAAAGGAAAGGAAAGGGAAAGGGAAAGGAATAGTTCAGGTGGAAGGGACCTACAATGGTCCTCCAGTCCGACTGCATGACCAATTCAGGGCTGACCAAAAGATAAAGCATGTTGCTAAGGGCATTGTCTAAAAGCCGCTTAAACATTTACAGGCAGGGGGCATCAGCCACCTCTCTAGAAAGTTTGTTCCAGTATTTGACCACTCTCTCTGTAAAGAAAGAATTCCAGATGCCCAGTCTAAACCTCCCCTTGCAGATCTTTGAACCACTCCCACACATCCTATCACTGGATCCCAGGTCTCCCTGGGACCTGCTCCTCCCTCTCCACTTCCCCTCCTCAGGAAGCTGTAGAGAGCAATGAGGTTGCCCCTCAGCCTCCTTCTCTCCAAACTAGGCAAAGCCAGAGTCTTCAGCTGCTCCTCAGAGGACATGCCTTCCAGCTTTTTCACCAGCTTTGTTGCCCTCCTATGGATGCACCTTCATGTCCTCCTTAAATTGTGGGGTCCAGAACTGCACACAGCACTCAAGGTGAGGCCACATCATTGCTGAATACAGCAGAATAATCATCTCTCTTGACTGGCTGGTTATGCTGTGTTTGACGCACCCCAGGGTGTGGTTTGTCCTCTTGGATGCCAGGGCACACAGCTGACTCATACTGCTGACCAGCACCCCTAGATCCCTTTCTGCAAGGGTGATCTCCAGCCATTCCTCTCCCAGTTTATACTTGCAATCAGCATTACTCCATCCCAGGTGCAGAATCTAGAGTTTGGTCTTGGTAAATTTCACAGCGTTGATGATTGCGCAATGCTGCAGTTTATCTAGATCCTTCTGCAAGGTGTCTCATCCCTTGAGAGAGTCAGCAGCACCTCCCAGTTTCATATTGTTAGCAAACTTGCTAATGGGGCATTCAAATCCTTCATCCTGATCATTGATAAAAATCTGGAACAGAACTGGCCCTAGAATTGAGCCCTAGAATTTGCCCCCTGGTGACCATTCTCCAGCCATACGTAGCCCCATTCACTACAACACTTTGAGGCCTGCTATTCAGCCAGTTCTTCACCCAGCACACTGTGAACCTGCTCATCTTACAGTTGGACAATTTGTCCAAAAGGATTCTGTGAGGGACAGCATCAAAAGCCTTACTAAAATCCGGAAAAACCTACATCCACTGCCTTCCCTTCATCCACGAGGTGGGTGCATAGAAGGATAGAAAAAAAAAAGTTATATAGTTAAACAGGACTTTGTGAACCCATGTTGACTGTGCCTGATGATTGGATTGTTCTTTAAGTGCTTTTCAATAGCACCCAGTGTGATCTTTTCCATAATTTTTCCAGGTCTGTAGTTTCCTTGGTCTTCCTTCACTCCCTTCTTGTAAATTGGAATAACGTTGGTCAGCTTCCAGTCAGCAGGGACCTCCTCAGACTCTTATTCTTCTTATTACAAAAAATAAATTCAAAAGGGCAAATGAAAAGCATATATACAGAAAAAAAAAGAATAAGTGTTCTGTGTGTCTTCCTAAAACTTAATAGCTAGAAAGCAAAGAAGCTTTACTTGCTTGTAAATTAATCTCAGGGGTAGAGGCAGCTGAACCATGATTTTTAATTATTAGGAACTTAAGATACTGTGTAAATAGCAGCAGCAGGAGGAAGGCAGGGAAAAAACAAGCTTTTTGTTGTTGTTTGCTTCTCTTTTGGTTTCCATTTTAACCAATCATACTAAACCTATGCAAAAATGAAGTTCCCTATTCATTTTAGATTAAAAATAGATACAGAAAGCTGCATAAGAAACAGCAAGGTAGTGCTTTCAGTGTTGTGATGGAGATTAAGAAAGCAAAGGAAACTTTTCCTCAAGTCGAAATTAAGAAATGTCTAGAGTTATCAGCAATTTCATATGTTATTTTCGCAGTCAGTCACAGAGTTTGGCAGAGGGAGTCAGAAGAAGAGAAGTGGAAGGAAAATCAATTTCTGGACACGTGGAAAATACCTAGCAGTTGCATTAAATTTTCTGTCTTTCATGCCATTGATTCTTAGGTCTCTTTGAATTGTAATATTCTCTCCCTCTTTGACACCTTTCCTTATCTAAAAGAGTTTCTGGTCCAGTGTTAAGTCGTGATTGTCATGTCATGACATGCTCCTGCATGTTCGTCTCATAAGGGAACATGCATATTTTTGTAGTGGTCTCATCATGAGGTTGGGACACATATAGGCATGCTTTGAATCAGGAAACCCACAAGGAAACATATTGAGTAGTTTTGCAGGCATGTAGAGTCTCTAAGAAACAAGAGAAATTTCTATATACTTTTTGTAGGTAACTAAAAATAGGGCAGCATGGGTTGGTATAAGTTGTGGAATTTACACCACGGTCATGGCCATGAATTAATTACTCTGATAGGGGAAAGACCTCAAGGCACTCTAGCATAAGCAGGATTCTAAATCTGCCCTGTGCTGTATTCAAAACTGTTAGACTATTACCCTCAGTTTTTACTGTTAGCTGAGTTGACATCCTTTATTTTATTTTTCAGTTTATTGTGTACAATGGTCACATAGTCGGATTTGTGCATTATACTTACTTGCAGTATTTTCCAGCTCTGTATCTCCTCCCAGACAATCCTTTGAAGTTGTCCCCACTGAATGTTGTTCTTTTCTTAGGTTCTGTGATTAAATGTGCTTTTGCTTAGCCAGAATTAGCTTAGCTTTTGATTTTTCTTATAAGATAGGTAAAACTTTGTCAAGTAGTTGTCTTCCTCTTAAACAAGCAATCTGGCAGGGGCAGAGCACAAGACTTCAAAAGTTGGATTTTAGTACCGTGCATCCATTGATAGCTTTTCAAGCACAGTGGAAAGAGTAGTTAAGAATTAGTGCTTGATTTCTTGTTTTTCTGTCTCTTGGTGAACCTGGACTGCTTCAGGCTTACTGAAATGTTAATGGATGACAAAAGACTGCACAGCAAGCATGCAGGAAGGGGACCTAGAGAGGCGGCCATGTGGTATGTTTTAAATACTATTGCATCAGGTAGGCAGAAACAACTGAGATGCCCCTTGAACCCCAAGACCAGCACAAAGTAATGCATGCTTGTTCTGATGTCCATGAAAGATACACGTTGTAGCAGACTCCAGAGTACAAATGGTGAGTTTCATGACTCTGGCACATTGTGTATGGCAAGTGGATTGTGCAACACTGTCCCTGTGGTTCTAGTAGTGTTTTGGTTAGGAAAATGCAGACAAAAACCACTGACTACCTTTAAGGAGAAACTCAATCCTCATGAAAAGAAATATATTGGTGGTAAATACACATCAGCAAAGGACTAGACATTAGGTCAGGCAATCCCCTGGAGTCCAGTTTCTTAATATTAAATGAAGATGGATTGAGCTGCCTTTCTCTCTGCTGCAGTTGTAGCTGGTACATGGAATCCTTTGCACAGCCTATGCCAGAGGCATTGCCTCAGCTGAACTTTTGACTGGTTGTAAACGACTTACTTTGTTGCTTAATATGCTTTTGGTCTGCTGCATCCTTCTGTGCAATTTTACTTTTTATAACATTTTTAATGAAACTTTTTTTTTTGCCCTTAGCTTTATGGAGTCTCTGAAATGCCAGAGAAAAAAGTAATTAAGTAGAGTAATGGCCTTAAATGCAGTTCATAGTTCTTTGTTGATACATTTTAAAGAATGCTTTCTGCAGAGCAAAATCCCACAGGAGAATTAGTGTTCTCCCAAAGGATATTACGTATACATTTTTATTATTTTGAAAGAAAACAAAAAGAAGGAAATGGTTTTTTTTGTCATACTTTCCATATAGCTTGGCTGAAAATGTATTACCTTTGTCTTTGCCATCTCTTTCATAGTATTATTTTCTTAAAAAGCTAACAGATTTGGCTTGACTCTAAAGAGAGGCTTGTGTGAGATGAAGATGTGTGTGCAGTTCAGTCACCTCAGTCTAAAACTGCAGTTCCCAAACTTCTTGTCCAATGACTGCCTAATTCTGGACATGTCTTACTGCTGTGGGTACCTCAGTTTCTCAGGGTGAGGTTTCTTTAGGGTCTCAGCCTTTATGGATGCCCACAGGTGCCTCAGGCTTGTATTCTGCCTCAAAGTCTAGAAAAAATGTAAAACAACATGTACCAATTTTCTGAAGTCATTGCAGCAGCAACGATCCACCCCCTCTCCTTTTATTCAGCACGTGCACCAGGATCTGTGTCCTTGTTCTGCATATTCCTGTTTCCTGGGCTAGTTCCTTGCCCGTTGCCCTTTCTGGTTGTAAAAGTGAGGGGCTGAAAGATTCAAAGAGGTCCAAAGGAATGTGGGACATTTCACAGCCCTGGAGATTACTTTTATATTTTGCAGGGAGGACTAACACTGTCTTTGGAGCACAAATGGGAAATTAAGCTCCCTTCTTCATTTCTCATCTTTGATGGTATTGGTTTATTTCCTTTGGCTGACTGCAGTGCACCAGCATTTCCCTATTCTGCAGAATGAAACAGCTTCAGCAGGAAACAACATCTGCTCTCCTGCTAAGAAGCAGAAAGCAGGAATGGATACCCGTAGGGTTGCTGAGTGTTTCCTTTCCATGCACCTGAAAATTAGGAAGGTGTTAATGGAGGCCCATGGAAATACAGGATGGATCTTTGTAATTATACAGGTAGAAGGATTTGTCAAGTATCTCCATCTAAACATAATGATTGATTGTCCTACCTGTTTCTGCACTGCTGTGGCTCCCAAATGCAAATTAATATCTACTTTTTCAAATTGCACTTTTTTGCAAAAAAGGAATCCATAAACAGAAGTCTCCTAAGGAAACTTTTATAAAATACATGCTCATTCTGTTCTTTTAGATATTTTTTAAAATATGCAGCTATTCAAAATCCTAATGTTTTTCATCTCAGTATAAAAAAAGACTGTGCCTGTTCTGCATGAACATGCAAGATTTCTGTAAATATGTGGGTAAATATGTAAGCAAACAAGGGGGTTGTTCTCCACTGGTAGCTTTTCTTCGCTGTTGTATTTCCAGCATACAGAAGACAACAATCTGCTACAATGCCTTTTAACTCAATAACTAACCATCATCTGACTAGCTGTGGAGGTAGTTGGTTATAACCAAGACAGTGAGTAGTACCTGCAGAAATCTCCAAATTTCCAACTGCATTAAAAATCTGCAAATACTAATTTACATTACTAAGCCATGATTTTTCTATGTCTGTTCATATATAGTTCATCTAAAAAAAAATAAAAAGGAAAAAAAAATTAAGAAATATAATAAGAAATGAAAAGTGTTGGGAGAAGTGCTCAATTATATCATAAGAAATATATCATGGAAGGCATTTGTACAAGAAAATAGACATTACCAAATGAAAAAATAGCCTTGCATTTTCTTTTTCAAATAGGCTTAAAAGGCCTTGTGCAGCCCAATTACTCAAATTCTTAGAAACATTTTTAATTGTTAAAGGTATTATTGTTTTCCAGAAATGAACGAAAAATTAATTTTTTGCTCTCACTGGCTTATCTTGTTTGATGTTATCTGCTGCTATGCCCATTAGTTCTACATGATTTAAACAGACATAATGACTTAGTTGCTTACCAAAGATCTGTTATTGTAATGGGGAAAGCCTGTGGTACTACAGCTCAGTAGTTTGTAATTCGGACAAAATTCTTCTTGGAAATCTATAGTAAGACTATACCATATCAGTTTTGGCAAGTCTCTTCTATGGTAAAGGTTGTGCTTGTAAGTTTTCCTTCCTTCCTAGATCCTTTTATTAAAAAAAAAATGCAGAAAATAATTTTACTGAAGAGAAACTATTTATATTGCTGGACTGTGTAATTGATTAGCAGATGCTCTGGGTTAGGATATAATGTCCGTTTATATAACAGCCACAAAATGATTGCCTTATCTTTCACATGATTGCATATAAAGCAAATTAGCTTTCACGGTGAGGATTTGTACATTTCCACAATTAGCCCATGTATTTGCCAGTTGTGCCATTTAATTAACTGACATGTCTCCCTTATGACCATTAGGTCACAAGTTCATTTCCTGTGGGGATGTAGTAAAGTCCTTTTTCTTCTCTAGCTTATCTCTTTTTTGTTAGGTAGTATGGTCATCTACAGCCTCTCCGCTGAATCTTTTGAAATGGCTAAAATTTTGCTTCATTACAGAAAATATATTTGCAAAATTATTTTCTTTTTTCTTATTCTTAAAATGTTTCTTATGAGCTACAACCGTATTAATTGAGTCTCCTGTTAATTTCAAGTTTTAAAATATAGATCAATTTAATCATTGCATAACTATTTTTTACCTTCATTTAAATCATAGCATACCATTTCAGCCTTTAAGTATTTAATTATGTAAATTTATATTAATTTGCAGCCTCATTGCACAGTTCTCATGTCAGTTGCTGATGGCAGAGGTGTGCAGTCTTACTTTTTCATGCAAGTTAATGCATCATGGCAATATATATATGACTTGAGAAGCTTAAGTTCAAAAATATTCACCCTACTTGGTATCCTGGTTCACTACATGAAGATTAGAATAGTGTGCAGGATTTGTGGGTCATTACATACACAAAATATTATGAAACCCTTAGAATATTCTGTATAAAGGCATTCCAGCCCCTAAAGAGAAAAAGTCCATCCTGCATTGTCTATCCCACCAAGTTCCTGTAAACATTTCAAATGGAAGAGGTTTGATCAGAAACTGGTGCTTGACAAATTTTCACAATTGGCTTAGTGATGTATCTTGTTTGTCAAAAAGCTGGAGCTTGAGTCCTAAATCACAAGTCTTCTGTTAATTTACAGGGAGTTTTGGACCTTTAAGAGCTACAAAATTAGTTCATAACTGTGTACACAGTGAACAACTGGGCCCAGTTTCATGAAACCATCTCAAACCAAGTTTTCAAGCAGGTGGGTTTTAGGTATATGGTCTTGTTGCTTGGCTATTGATATAGTCATCCTTCTCAGTTCTCAAACAAGTTATTTTGGTAGCTTTGGTGAATGTCTTTGTTACCAGGGTGGTGTGTCCATTCTCAGTCTCCCATCCTTCAGTAATGTATACCTCTAAAGTGAAGCACTGTATTACCTTAGCTAATCTCATGGAGGAGTAAGTCATCTTACTGGAGATCAAGTATAAGTGAACACTTACAATATTTTTGATGCCACATTTACTTAAATAACTCTGCATATGTTTCTTAATGGTGATGGATAAAAATCTGAGCTGGAGTATCACTTTCAGTCCTCCAAGAAAACTGTTTTCTGGAGTATAGTTTTATGCATCTTTCACCTTTCATCCAAACTTTTTGCCTGGTATTTCTTAAAGTTGTCAGTTAGGATGCCTTCCTGCTAGCCAACTGCACCAGCATTTCCTACACCCTGCTCTGTGCATTAAATGACAGAAAGGGGCAGTTCCGTTAACATTAATGCAGCTGTAGTGATCTACAGCCATTCAAGGTGTCTGATTAACTGCAAATGGACTGGACAGCAGTTGTCTCTCTGGCTTTCCCCCTACTTTCCATTTTCTGTTTGCTTTTGAAGACCCATTTTCTGACTACTGTCTTCTTCATGGCAAACCTCTAAGAGACTACAGACTGGCTTACGTATTTTACTGAAGCTCCACTTTCACATTTCTTAATATGTAATCCTAAGTAATCCTTTTGGTTGTGTTCTACCTTGCCTTGTTTCCTTTCTCGGCATTTTCTCTTTTTTCATTTCTCTCACTAGTCACTCCTATATGCTGCTTCCCTCCCTTTTCTCCATTGATTTAGTCATAAATACTTCCTGTGGTTCGTGATGCATGCTTTTATCTCTGTGCTTACCCCTCTCACCTGTTTCAGCATTGTGCTTACTCCTTTTGAGTAGCCTTGAAGTGTGTCATTCTTACCAAGCAGACTATCCATTCATGCTCTCACTGACGGAACAGAGCTATCGTCCTACCTCCTAGAAATTTAGGCAAACAACTGCTGCTTAATATTTCTCAGAGCTATTTTAACCAAGCTGCCTCACCCACATGCATTCGCAATGCCACATCTCACACAAGAACTTCAAAATGAGAACTTCATGAACTTTTTCCAAGTTGAAGTGACATGACTGCAGCTTTCATCTTCATACCAGCCATAGTACCTTTATTGCCTCTTCTTTGGCAGTGTTGCCTACTCTGTCCTCAAGGCTTCCACAGTCTCTCTTTACTTCTTTGCAGCTCTTTAACTCCATGTTTTCTGCCACCGTTTTAGCTGGTCTATACTTGTTCTTCCACAGTACCCATATTTAGATGTTGACTCCTTTTCCAAGCATTGTCTTTGGTTGAAATTTTACTCTACCTTCTTGCAATTTCCCTGCACTCCTGCTCTCAAATTCAGATTTTAACCTGTCCCATCAGTGGAAGCTAGCATTGTCTTATACCTCAAGTAACTTCTTCACAGCCAGTTTGCAGGACATCTGCTCAATCTATCCTCCTTGACTGCTTTCTTTGTTCTCAAAATCTTGTTTCAAGAATGTTCGCTCTTCTTCTCAGTAGTTACTGCTATGGCTCACTTGATTGTGTTTTTTGTTGTTTTTTTTTCTCCATTTCTCTCCATCTGTGGTGTGGTATTATTGCCAGATCCATTTGTGGAACTGTAAACTGGAGTCAGGCAAAAGCTGTAGATTGATATCTGAGAACTCTGATTCAAATCCTGGAAGGAAAGTTGTGCCTGTGCTTTGGTCGCTGACGCTCTAGGCTTTTGGAAATTAAATGAAAGCTAAGGATAAGTATCTGTAAATCTGCATGCTCATCTTTTGGTAAGCAATTTGAGAGTCTGAAGTGCAGAGTTGTGATTCGTGGACATTCCTATTTGACCGAAAGTAAATACCAAAAATATTTAATCATTGGTTGCCCTGCTGTCTAAGCCATCTGCCAAAGAATCTAGCAGGTGTCTTCATGCTAGGCTAATTAGGATTTATGCTTTTTACACTTCCTCTGCTAATAAGTAATTTAAGAATAAATATGTTTTAGGTAGAGGTTTTTTAAAATATTTGTCACTTCTGCACTGCAATTTAAAGTACAAGTGGAAAACATATATAAAAGCTGATTTTTTTTCAGTTTCAATAGTGTTTTAGTATTTGTTATGTATCACAGAATCATAGAATAGTTTGGGTTGGAAAGGACCTTTAAAGGTCACCTAGTCCAATCCCCTTCAATGACCAGGGACATCTTCAACTAGATGAGGTTGCTCAAAGCCCCATCCAACCTGACCTTGAATGTTTCCAGAGATGGCACGCCTACCACCTCTCTGGGCAACCTGTTTCAATGTTTCACCACCCTTATTGTAAAACATTTCTCCATTATAGCTAATCTGAATTTACTCTCTTTTAGTTTAAATCCATTACCCCTTGTCCTATCGTAACAGGCCCTGCTAAAATTTTGTCCCCATCTTTCTTACAAGCCCTGTTTAAGTATTGAAAGGCTGCTTTAAGGTCTCCCCAGAGCCTTCTCTTCTCCAGGCTGAACAACGCCAAATTTCTCAGCCTGTCCTTGTAGCAGAGGTGCTCCATCCCTCTTGGCCCTTCTCTGGACCTGCTCTAACAGGTCCATGTCTTTCCTGTGCTGAGGACTCCAGAGCTGGACGCTCTGGAGGTGGAGTCTCACCAGAGCAGAGTAGAGGGGAAGAATCACCTCCCTCGACCTGCTGGCCATGCTGCTTTTGATGCAGTCCAGGATGTGGTTAGCCTTCTGGGCTGTGAGCATGCATCTCTTGCTCATGTCCAGCTTTTCATCCACCACTACTTCCAAGTCCTTCACTGCAGGGCTGCTGTCAATCCCTTCATCCCCCAGCCTGTATTGATACTGGAGGTTGTCCCAAACCGGGTGCAGGACCCTGCACTTGACGGTTCCAACTGGCCCATTTCTTGAGCTTGTCCAGGTCCCTCTGGGTGGCGTCCTATCCCTCAGGTGTGTTAACTGCACCACTCAGCTTGGTATCATCTGCAAACTTGCTGAGGGTGCACTCGGTCCCACTGTCCATGTCATTGATGAAGATGCTCAACAGTACTGGTCCCAGCGTGGACCCCTGAAGGGCACCACTTGTCATTGATCTCCATCTAGACATTGAGCCGTTGACTACTACTGTCCAGATGCGACCATCCAGCCAATTCCTTATTCACCAAATAGTCCAGCCATCAAATCCATACCTCTTCAAATTAGCGAGGAGGATGTTGTGGGGGACCATGTGAAAGGCCTTAGAGAAGTCCAGATAGATGACATCCGTAGCTCTTCCCTTGTCGACCGATGTAGTCACACCACCATAGAATGCCACTGGATTAGTCGTGCATGATTTGCCCTTGGTGAAGCCATGCTGGCTGTCTTGAATTACATCCCTGTGGTCCATGTGCCTTAGCGTAGCTTCTAGGAGGATCTGTTCCATGACCTTCCCAGGCACAGAGGTGAGGCTGACAGGTTGGTAGATCCCAGCATCCTCCTTTCTACCCTTTTTAAAAATGGGTGCAATGTTTCCCTTTTTCCAGTCTCCAGAGACTTCACCTGACTGCCATGACTTTTCAAATATCATGGAGAGTGGCTTGGCAACTATGTCAGCTTACATAGACTTCTGTTTGTTCAGGTTCCTCAGGTGGTCACAAACCTGATCTTCTCTTAATAGTGGGAGGGACTTTGATCTCCCAGCCACTACCTTGAGATCTGTTCACTCAGAGATGTTGGAAGAGGGATTGACAGTGGTTACTGAGGCAAAAAAGTTGTTGAATACCTCAGCCTACTTCTTGTCTATTGTTACCAGTTTGCCAGTCTTGCTCATCAGTGGGGGTACGCTTTCTTTGACCTTCCTTTTCTGACTGAAATACCTGTAGAAATCCTTCTTATTATTCTTAGTGTCCCTTGCCAAGATCAGCTCCAGACACACCTTGGCCTTCCTGACCCTGGGCAGTGTCCCTATAGTCTTCCCAGGATACCTGTCCCTGCTCTCACTGCCTGTGCATTTACTCCTTGCTCTTTAGTTTGACCAGCAGGCCTCAAATGAGCCATGCCAGTCTCTTGCCTTCCTTTCCTGATTTCTTACACCTGGGGATCGAGTGCTCTCATGCTCTATGGAAAGCATCCTTCAAGATCTGCCAGCCCTCTTCTGCTCCCTTGTCCATGAGGGCAGTTTCCCAGGGGGTCCTATTGACTAACTCCTCGAACAGCTGGAATGTTGCTTTCCTAGAATTCAGGGTCCTGACCTTACTCTTCACCTGACCTATATCCGTCAGGACTGTGAACTCCAGCAGTTCATGATCACTGCAGCCCAAGCTGCCTCCAGTCTTGATGTCACTGATTAGCTCACTTGCCTTGGTGGCCAGAAGGTCCAGTATCGAACCCTTTCTGGTAGGGTTGTCTATTATCTGGCCTAAGAAGTTACCCTCAGTGCCCTCCAGGAGTCTCCTGGACTGCCTACAGCTCACTGTGTTACTTTTCTGGCAGATGTTGGGGTGGTTGAAGTCCCCCAGCAGGACAAGAGCCTGCAAGTGCAATGCCTTCTGTGGCTGGAGTAACAAGGCTTTGTCAATAGGCTCTCCTTGACTGGACAGCCTGTAGTAGACTCCAACCACAAGGCTCCCTTTGTTGCCTCAGTCTCTAATTCTTACCCATAAGCTTTCAATCAGCTCATGTCTATTCATCAGAGACAGCTCTTCACACTCTATTCATTTCTTGATGTAAAGGGCAATGCCTCCACACCTCCTTCCTTGCGTGTCCCTTCTGAACAGCCTGTAGCCATTGGTAGCTGCACTCCAGTCATGGGATTCGTCCCACCAAGTTTCCATAATGGCAACTAGGTCACAGCTTTCCAGCTGCATGGTGGCTTCCAGCTCCTCCTGTCCACGGTGCGTGCATTGGTGTAGAGGCACTTCAGCTGGGTTGTTGACTGTGTCACTTTTTAGAGGAACACCCCTTAATTCCTTTGAGGTATTTCACTAGTGTTTCACTCTTGGCTTCTGTTATCTCAGGTGCCCTTGGCTCATCTCCATAAGACTTCAAGTGTGTTCCACTGTAGCCAGCATGTCTCAGAGCAACAGGGTGAGGGCTCTCACTAGCACCCCATACCTCTAACCCTGGTGTGTCTTCCCACGGCTTATCATGGGAGAAACTGAGTATATATACATATATGTGTGTGTGTGTGTATATATGTATATATATTAAGCTTTATAGTGACCGCTGATTAGAAAGTCTTATGAAAGTGTAAAACACACCAGAGAGATATCAAAACACTTTTGCTGCTAAGTATGTTAAAAGTCTTTTTGCTAGGACTTTCTATGAAAAGATGAGCATCAAGGAAGAATGTGATTTTTTTTTTGCTTTTCAAATTACAGAAATGAATTTTGATAAATTGAAAATGGATTGAAGTGATTTGATAATCCAATTTTTGTTCTTCTTGTCAAAGTATAAGTTTCCACTTCTTTTCCATTTCATAATCTAAAACCAGCCATATCATCTACATCTACAATCTAGTTAACAAAATAAACCTTGATAATCTGATATTTTTAAAATCACAGCAAAAATGAGAAGGAGAGGAAACTGCTGCCTTATGGAAAAGCAGATACAATGAACAAAGGGGTGCTGGAATATTGTGAAAAAGTAGTTAAATTTTTACGTCAGTTTTATAGTTTAACACAAATACTTGTAAAAGCTGAAAGGCACAATCACATGTCCCTATGTTAATGCATTTGTATAATTTTGACCTTTTAAAATGACTAAGGATTCCTGTTATTAAAGCAAGGATTTCCAGTGTCCTTATAGGAATATTTTTTATGTCAGGCTATTGGAAATTATAGATAGCAGGGTCAAAAGCAGTCATAGATTAAATTACTCTTGTTGTTACAGAAGTTATCTGCAGAACTGTGAAGGGAAAACAATGTCAAGATTGATTTTCAGCTGAAGAATCTCCTATTCCAGTTGTTATATCACAATGGAAGAAATGTCAATGTGATACTAGAAACCTCATGTCACATATTTTTTGTGGATCTGTCTTACTGTATGCATTCAAACATGCTTCAAATGCATGGACTACATTTATTCATGGGTTGATGACCCATGGGGATATGTTGCACTTAAGAAAGTCACCTCAGGCCTCCTAAAAATGATTTTCCTTAACATTTTTGCAAATTGATAAGGATGCTAAATGCATAATATTTACATTAAACCAAACAGTAATACTGAAGCTTGCATGCAAGGAAGATTTAGGCACTCTTCTTTCTGCCCTTGTATTTTGTAGGGTTGATTCATTAATACAATGCCAGTTTAGTTTCTAATATTGAGGTGTGGTCAAGTCATACTCAGCCACGAGCTGTTTACCAGGCAAATATTTTTCGTACATGAAACTCCTTCTACTATCTGCAGTATAAGCCTCTACTTTCAAAATCAGTTACAAGATCATGGGTGGAGGCTGTTTGCATTATGTATATAACCAACATAAATGTGGGACTAAGTTGTGTCAGATTTTTCCTACTGCTGACTCAAGCACTGTGAAGAATTCTTTGCTAGTGTTTATTGCTCTTTGCAGGGCACTGCTACTCCCTGTATTCCTCTCCACCCACCACTACTCAGTTGAACATAAAAGTTGCAAGAAGCTGAGCTTGTAGAGGCTTTTGATGAGAATTCTTCAGGCTGGTTCATATTGTTGTTCCATTATCTGCTCGCTGTTAATTTTGTCCAGTCCGTTGTCATTGTGTATTATAGAGTATGGATTAAAACCACTAGGGGTGTCCACAGTGGCTAGCATTTTGATTGTCTATCTATGTTGTTAATTCTTGCTAGAGAGTAGACCATTAATATTTTAAAAGATGTGGACTTCCATCATGTGATCCTTCAGCCTTTTACGCTTATGACTGTACACATGCATAACTGAGACTTATAAGTGCCAGATCCCAAAATCCTTAAATAAGTAGAAAAGCCTACATCAGTCTTCTGTATTCAGATCTTGTTTTCTTTATGACATTGTGCAAGTTATTCTCCTTGAATAGTTCTTTTTAGAAATTGAGATAAAACCACCCTGTGTGTCCTAGAAGATCTAAATGAACAATGTAGTCTTTTGGAACTGTCAGCTCTAGGTTTTAAGTTGATTTCCAAGTTAAAGGTTGTAGCTATTACAGAATTAATAAATGTATACTTCAGTCCCATAAATACTAATAAATCGTTTGGCTGCTATATCTAGAAAATGTCAAATGTATGTGCGAGATTTAGCAGGATACCAGAACTGTATTTTGGCATGTTGTCCATTTTACATCAATCTGTGGAAGTGCATGATCCTGAAAACAGATGACCATTTCTTAACTATCACTTCTTCAGAAAAAAAATCCATAAACTAGACTGCATTTTGGTTTTTGTAATGCTTTCTGCCTGTAATAAGGCATTCATTTAATATGGTTTATCATCAAATTAATCAACATCTACCATTGTTCTCAGGGGCATATGATAAAATCCAGAACAATGGTAGATGAATCACTGATTTACTAGCACTCAGGCTTAGCCATTCTCAGTGTATTATCTTTAATAAGAGCACAAATTTCCACCACATGTTTTTAATTAAATGTTTACTAAGTAGTTATACTTGTGTACAACCCACATGACTTGTAGGTTTTAAAAGGATAACTTAAGTTCCAGAAAGTGCTGCATAGTTTCCAGACAAAAAAAAAAAAAAAACCAAAAAAAAAAAACCAAAACCAAACCAAAACAAAACAAAACAAAAAAACTTTAAATAAATTTGGACCCATATATGGCTGAAGTATTTTTTAGCCTGCACAGTAGTTTCTCTAGGATATCAGGGACAACTTGGTTTAATCATCAACTTTATTGCTTAGGAGAATTGTGAGAAATTGGAAATATAAGTCAATGAACTAGGTGGGCAGAATAGAGAAATCTTGGAGTAATAGCATGACCAGGAGTGTGATATTTACTTCCTTTTGTGAAAGGAGAGCTGAAAAGAAATGTAAAAGAATGTTTTGTCAGAATGTATTTGGTTTCATTGTTTTCACGTCTACTCCAGACGATGAAATGAGGCTTCTTTCTTTCTGCAGTTTTTCAGTCCCTTTAGACTCAAGAGTGCTGAGTCCCAGTCTGATGGAATAATAGCTACTAAGGTTGCTCTCCTTCATGAATCTATCTGTATAGATCTATACTACTGGAGCTACATGCTGACCTGCAGCAGTAAAGAACCTAGATGAGCCTCTCTCCAACTGCAGTTTCTGTTTCAGCAGGCAGCTTCAAAGAAAATATGTTACCTGAGCTCAAGCATACAGTCCCAGCTTATGCTATTTATTTCCTTATGATTCTTTGTTCTCTGGTCAGTAACTCAGAGAAATGTAACATGCAGAAAAATGTATCTGAAAGACTGCAGTTGTCTAGTTCTGTTTAGAAAATGTGGGTCATTAGTCTTTGCTTACCTTTTTACACATGAGCTAACCCAACAGACTTAAACTTGCAGTTTGAACCACAAGCTGTTTCTTTCTGTCATGGTTTTCATGCTATTTTTTGTATTTCTCTAGTATCTCTGAATTCCTATTGTGTTTAGCTCATAGTCTTGGTAAAAGATAAGTTAGAATGGGTTGAGTATTCTCTAACACATGAATGAGTTTTCAACCATGCACTTCTCATGGTTGATCTTAGAAATTTTTGCGTGTAAGGTGGTAAGCAAAATGCTTTTAGTTAAAATATTTAATTTCAATAGGTAAAATTTATAGTCACTTGCTCAAGCATCCATAGACCCAAAGTATAATTGTGTATCAGAGATTCCACAGGAGAATCACTACTTATTCTCTAAGTGTGCATCTCTGTTTTATAAACAATTAATGCAATTCACTGGCTGCTCACCAAAACTCTGGTTACCATTTCATGCAAACTGGAGAAAACAGCTGTGCCTGTGGAGTGTTTGTATCTCCAGTTCTTAGACCGGTCTTTTTCACACAAAGCAAAGCATGCACTCTGATTCTAGGTGACATCTCAAAGTCATTCTAGATTTGTTAATATTTGTTTTTTCTGTCTGCCTGAGGAACGCAGGGACATATATGTGTTAACTAATTAAGAGATGCAGTTTATTACTAGGCTTTATGTAACTTTCTCATCCTAGTTTAAAAATGTGCAGTTTCTAGCTACAGAAGCAATTCTACTCTTTAATCACCACTTGTAAAAAAAAAAAAGCACAGCCTGCAAAGTAGAATTAAATACACAGCTTGTTTATATTCAAATTCATTATATAGAAAAGCAATCATTAGGATTACATTGTGATGTAATAACTTATATTTTAAATTGTATTTTCAGCCTCTACTAATATTTTACTTTAAAATGTTTTTGTTAATTATTAAAATTCACACTGAGGCTGGGCAAAATGTCAGAATATCTGAAAAAATAATGAGTAATTAAGAATTTTTGTTTTCAATTCTGACTGCAGAGTTCAAAATAACAAAAGTATTAATGGGATAGAAAATTTTTTAAAAATCAGCTCAGAATTTTTGCTTTTCATCTGGTTTGATTTGAAACTGAACTTATAGGCAAAAGGCATCCTTTTTAAATATGCCTTTGCCTCTCTTTCCTTATTAAGTAAGGATTTCTGGTTTCATTACTTAGGAGTTACACATCTTAGAATCCTAAGCTGTCTTTCTGCAGATGAATTAACTGCTGTTCAAGCTATAGAAGGAGGTTGCTGAACAGTCTAAGCCACAGAAGGAGCAGCAGTGTTATCAACCTGAACCAAAATTCCTCAAAGCCTCTCTGATAGCTCAGTCTGAACTGAATTGGTGTCCCATGTGTATTATCACTACTGATGGGAGGGATTTCACTAGAATAATTTCTAAAACCTGTAAATGAGACAGCTGATGTTCAAGTACTAGCAACCAATTTCACCAGTAACTTGTAAGCCCATAAAATAATTTGGTTTGTTACAGTGTGTAGCATTGTAGAAAACCTTAAAACAAACAAAAAAATAACTACCAAGAAAAAAAAAAGATTTCTGTCAAGAAATACTAGGAACAGTCCATGAGAGAAACAATTTGCTAATTATTAATTCAGCTTTGCAGTCAGGAGCACTAAAGTCTTGCCACTGTATTACGGACTTAAATCTTCCTGGCATGCACAGGAAAAAGCACCCTTAAATACAGTGTGAGAGAATGTTTCCTGACTATTCTTTCTATTTCTGATATTTAGAAATAAAGCTGTTTGCACACAACTGACTTCACTGTTTCCCTTCCCTCCCTCTTTCCTTCTCTGCACTTCACTTATACATAGAGGGAGATAAAAAAATAAAATTCACTCTGGTTTAAACAAAACCAGGCCAAATTTAGCATGATTGTTTTGTGATATCAACCCTCATTTTCCTTAATGATAAGTGAATATTTTGAATTAAATTTTTATGGTAAAACTGAAAGATATTCACACTAATATTCACAGCAATGCACATTATGAATCATTTTCTTGAATGTGTATTAATTATGCATAGTGATTCAGTAGAATTATTTTATACATCATATGGTTAGGTAATAGCTTAATTTTTTTTTTTTTTAATCTGGAAGAACAGGCTTATTATTGCTACTGCAGCATGATGACAAACATAAATGATGAAGGGGGATGATAATCCCTAGTATACGTCTGTGATTTGCAGGTTATTGGTCACTAAGATCTCCAATATTTTACAGAGAAAAAACCCCAAATTCTTTTTCTCCCCATCATGACCTGTAACAGATCATTCAAGTTTTTTCTGTTACAGGGAAGCAAGAGGGAAATGATTCTTACAGCCCACAACAGGGGAAAAAATGCCTTCAATATTGAGTGGTGGTGCAGGATGTGATCCTGGTGTGCTATTTCTCGGTAAACAATACTGTTGAACAGGTGGTGTAAAAGAAGGGGTATGTTATTTTTGTCTTGAACCATATATCTTACTAAGTCAAGAAAGGAAAATTGGAAGTGAATCTTGGTCCCTAATGTGAAGAGAAATAACTTAGTGAAAAGTATGCACTTCACATATCTGTATCTTACATACTTCATAGTTTATAGTAGCTGTGTAGTCTGGCAAAATAATTTAATGAAGCCTCAGGCTTTGGAAAAGAGAAGTGCTTGGTTTAGGTGCCAAGTCACAGACAATTATTTGGGACAGGAGTTGGAAAAGAGGGAAGGTGTAGGCATGCAGTGGCAAATGGCATCGCAGAAGCTGAACTACTTCTCAGTGTGTGCATTCACCAGTGGCAATACACTTTAGTGGATTGTCTAATTAGGTGTAATCAACTGCCAGTTGATGAGCATAGCACTCAGTCTGCATTTATTGGAGCACTAACAAGTAATCCTTCTCAATTTCTATGACCATAAGCTCATAGAAATTATAGGTTATTTCACGTGTCACCTTCATTATGTTCATAAGGCTCCTCTATGCCATTTCAAATAACTGCAGTCTGTTGTCTGAGAATGCTTACCATGGGCTTTGGTGGAACGGTCACCAAATGGCCTGTACTTACTGCTAGTACAAAAACTGAGCACACAAGTCAGTGAAGCTAATTATTTTTTCTTTAAATTTAGGAAGAACTTTAGAAAAGTCTACTATCTGAACTCACAATTTCTGCAAAAAACTTCTGACTAACACTTGAGGGGAGCCAGTCTTGCACATCTAATTCTCTGCTGCAGTGATCTTGTTCCAACTCTGCCATTTCTCTATAACTGACTACTTAAAAATGGAGAATGGGAAGTGGAAGAAACTCTGTTCGTGTATACAAGTATTTTTGTGTTGCCAGAATATGCATTGATTGGCATTCTAAGGAAAATCTTTGTAGCACAGTTACGTCACCTGCAGCAAAGAGGTAAAGCATCAAAAGTAAACAAGATGGAAGTGGAGAAGGTTGTTACAGAAAGTGATAGTGAATGACCAGCAGTGTGCGACAGGTAATGCCTTTGGCCTGCAGGTTCTCGGTTTTGCTGGCCATACTCCATGGTAATGGTGGCATCAGTTAGCATAATTTATCTTAGTGGGAGATGCCTTTGAGGCAAGCCAAAGCTGCGATGCAACTAGTATGTCAGGGCTGGCATCTGTGTCCTGAGATCATCTCTGCATCTCAGCTGTTCAGAAAAATATTTTAATATCCCTGAAGGTTTGAATATTCATGTTTATATCAAGTAAAGATGTTTTGCTTGTGAGGCAAGAATGCAGGACTTATCTGTGATGCTGTTGCTTCTCTGCACAGATTGCATTTTCTCTGCAGTGCTTTTATTATTTGCAGTGAGATACAAGTGGAAAAAACAGCCTTTTTGTGTGTGTGTTGGAAAACACTGAAACAGCATCAGAACCCTGATGGTTATTCATGTGAATAAACAATTTGTTAAAACATCATTTTAGAAGGGCAGCAAGTAGTCTTTCAGTCTTGTTTGTGGCATCGTTCCAGTTGTCATACATCTCTAAAGAGCCATGCATTTGGCAGCTTCCCAGGCCAGTTTCCACAGGCCATATTTAGACAATGGCAGTTATACCACATTGCATAACTGCATCCCAAGAGTACCTTTGATGAAGGTATATATATCTGCTGGGCAGCGTTCACGTCTTCGCATCACATCTCACAAGCTAGTTTCCCAAGGGCGCAACTAGCATATCAGGAAGAGCCACCGGATTAACTGTATGAGTGACATTCTGGCATCTTTGGAGTCTCTAGGAAAAGATAGTCCTAGTACTTTCTGAAAAAAACACAACAGATCTTCTTTCCAAACATTTCTATGTAAGCCCTTATGAAGAAAGTGGATTTGGATGTAGAAGAGGGTATTCAAAACTGCAGGCCAGATCACAGCTGGTGCTGTGACTTAGAGGAGCTAAGAGTCTTCCCTGAACTTTGCTAGGGCTGCTTCTTTCTCTGGTATACTTCAGAATAGGGTGACACACAAAGACTTTATCTTTGGCCTACTGTCATATGAATTTGGTGTTGCACGTTGAGACTAAGTTGCGAAGAAACTCATGCTGTCCTTCATAGGCTAGAGACACGTGTTCCCTGAGCCCCATGTTCTTCCAGAACGAGAATCAAAATCTGTGTTTTGGGCTATCCTCTGTTACCTTCCATCATCTCAGATGCCACCAAGGAAAAAAGAAGGAAACCTGATAACTAGCATTTTTCAGCTGTCACAAATAATTGTCTAGCTGCTAGCAAGGTAGCTTCATCGATTGGTGATGCAAGGTAACATCCTCATCCTGTTGTCATCTTTTAGAGCCTTTGATTTTAACAAGTCTTTGGTGGTCTTCTCCTCCTTCTCTTTATTTTGCAAACACAATTTGTTAATATAGTTAGAGGAAGAAGGGACTGAAATGTCTGGGGGAAGGATAGCAAGAAAGTTGATTATTCCAAAATAATTTAAAATAAAAGTTTAAATAATACACATTATATGGTTCATTAAGACTTACCAGAAACGTGATTTTTTAAAAGTCACTTTATTTTCTAGAAAGCAAATCAGCACTAACTTTGATATTTCTGTTTAAATAGATTGCTTTCCCTGGTGTCTTCTCTGGTTTTTATGGACACAACCTGGTACAAGGATTAATCCCTAGAACAGTACAAGAAAATTGAGATTGATTTTCATCACAGCAGTAAAGAGCATTCCTAGTAGGATGGGCTTGCAGGATGACTTCCTGAGATTGCAATTGAACAGCAACAACTGCATGGAGCATACTCTTGAGCCCTCAATATTCTTAATTATGGGAGTTCTGTTTTACTTAAATAGTGGTAAGACTAAATGATTTTGCAGGAACGTCTTACAGTGAAGCTGAACTGCTACGTCCTACAGAGGCATTGAGCAGCCGTAGTGAGGTATCACTAGCTGAGTGATACCATTTCTGAAGACTTGCCAGAAATGTTCAGTGTACTTTCTTATGGAAATACCAGCAGGATCACAAGTCAGTCTGCATATTAAAGAGTAAATTGGGGAGCACTTTTGCTAGAGAGGATTAAACATTAATAATCCCTTTGAGAAACTGTCATTTAGAGATGCATACTGTGCAGAAAAATTCAGCTTTGACATTTGATTTCAGGCTTCACATACTTTATTGGACTAATGGTATAAACTAGTTCCAACCTTAACAATTATTATTTTGGCTTCTTTGGGAAGTAAAGTATATTGTGATTACCATAAACAAATGTTAAATATAATTTGATTTCTTTTAAAGAAATGTCATGGCACCTAACTTCTAGTTACATTACTGGGTAATTAGGAGAATAGAAAACTAAATTACGGAAGCCAACCTGAGACATACTTAGCTTCAGTATTTTAATCTTGATTGCACTATAACATGTTTGGTAAAACTATATGTTCAAATAACATTAGTAAATGGAAATATTAGTATATGATATTTATAGCTCTCCTGTCGAGTAACATTTTGCTCATGCTGTTCTGAGAGTGTTGTTTAGAAAGAAAGACATAAAAATATTTTGGTGTTATGCTGCTTTGTACTGTCCTGTGGCATCATTATGTACAAGTAGAGGCAGAAATTGAAGTATAGAAGTAGCAATGTTGTGTTACATTATGCTACATGCTACCTTATGTTTTGTTATGTTATGTTATTTTTACCATTTTTTCATCAAGGCACTTAGTATTTACATATAGAATCATCGAATTGTAGAATCATCGAATAGTTTGGGTTGGCAGGGACCTTTAAAGATCATCTAGTCCAATTCCCCTGCAATGATCAGGAACATCTTCAACTAGACCAGATTGCTCAGGGCCCTGTCCAACCTGGTCTTGAATGTTTCCAGGGATGGGGCATCTACCACCTCTCTGGGTAACCTGTTCCAGCGTTTCACCACCCTCACTGTAAAACATTTTCTTTTTAGAGCTAATCTGAAGTTACCCTCCTTTAGTTTAAAACCATTACGTGTTGTCCTATTGCAGCAGACCCTGCTAAAAAGTTTATCCCCATCTTTCCTGTAGGCCCACTTTAAGTACCGAAAGGCTGCTATAAGGCTATGTAAGTGTTGGTCCCAATATGGACCCCTGAGGGACACCACTTGTCACTGATCTCCATCTTGACATTGTGTTGTTGACCAATTCCCTCTGGATGCAACCATCCAACCAACTCCTCATCTACCTAGCAGTCCAGCCATGAAATCCATACCTCTCCAATTTAGAGAGAAGGATGTTGTGAGGGACTGACAAAGGCCTTAGGGTAGTCCAGTTAGATAACATCCGTAGCCCTTCACTTGTCCACTGATGTAGTCACTCCATCATACAAGGCCATTAGATTGGTCAGGCAGGACTCGCCCTTGCTGGAGCCATGCTGGCTGTCTTGAATAACGTCCCTGTCCTCCATGTGCCTTAGCATAGCTTTTAGGAGGATCTGATCCATGTTATAGATAGCTATTGATTTCTTGTCGCTGTCAAAGTGGGACATAAATAATAAAATTCAGGTTAGATTCCAATGTGGCCGGTGTTAAGACATGGAGATGCTTTGTGCCCAATTAGTGGTTTCTTCCAGTGCAGCAAACCCAGGGGACCTGTCCTCTCCTTCATAGTGTCTGGTGCCCCCTGCATCCAAAAAATGTTCTATTGGAACAGACATTGACTTGAAACAGGCAGCTCTCTGTCTGTCATCTCATACACCAGATGCCAAAGATAGCTCTGGGTGCCTGAGCACGCTCAGGTGGCACGTGGTGTGTAGCACTCCAGGGGCCTCACTCACTGACAGCTACTGGGTTTTTCATTGCCTGACAAGAACATGATTAATTCAGGCAATGCATTTATTACTGGCAAGTTGAGGAGGAGTAAAATCCTTCTGTATCCATCAGCATATGTTTTGTTGGAAGTCTCAAAATGACTGCATATAATTGATAGTGGTTAGAGATAGCGATCCTTTTTAGGTACTGCCGTGCCATAGTTCCTGTGTCATGCAGGATTCAAAACAGTAAACGCAGCCTTTAGGAACTGGAGTATCAGGATATTGAGGGTAGGTTTGACTGTGTGATGGCCTTTTCAACTGCTGAATGGTATGGGGTGCACTTTGTTTATTTCTTTGACTACCTTTTCAGTAATTGTAATATTTTTGGAGAACAAAGAAGAAGTATACAGCAAAACTTCTAACGAGTGCCTTGCTCTCCTTTAGAAGGCAGTTAACAGCAGCATGCCTATTCTCATGCTGCCACTGGGATTGCTGTCCTCAATCTCTCACCCTTCATTAAAGCATTGACATGTTGGACTTTTTGCTGCCTTGGTGAATGACAGCTGTTTGAATGAGAGCGTGGTGGGCAAAGCATGCATGTGAGCTGCTCAGCTATTGCATTGGTAGCATCTTCCATCTCCCATGAGACTGAGTGGGCAGAGTAAGGCACAGATAAGTGACTGTGGAGAAGGTTGGTCCTCTGCAAAAATAGCCAGTGCAACAACAGCATGTACAGGCAGTGTGATCAAGGTCAAGCTTGACCCCTGGGAATGAGCGGGTTTTTGGTGTGTTTTATGTTTTTGTGTTTCTCTCATTGATTAAGATGGTGTGATTAACTGGGAAGGGTTACTTGACAAGGTTTTGTCCCATTCTGAATTATAATTTTTTCATAGTATCTTGCATACTGTGGGAAGAATCATCTGAATAAAAATGTTTCAGTAAAAAAAATAGCAAGACAGTGTTCTTTTTAGAGTCTTTCAAATATACAATTTCTCACTCGAAACGCCATATGAAGCTTTTCTGTTTGCCCCCTCCCCTTTCTTTCCCTCACCTCTCCTTGCCTCACCTCGCCTCAAGCAAAGTACACCCTGAAGTCTCTCTGCTTTTAGCTCAGGTTCTTGTGTTTTTCTTGAAAAATTTTGGGTACTGGTAGGGGGAGAAAATGCTTCACAGTACAAGAACTATCATCAGAACTTTGCATCAGAAGCAGGCAAGGTTTTTAATGAGGTCAGTAGGAAGCAGATGTGGTATCAAGAAGAGAAAATATTTTTTCCTATGTGCTGTATCTAGTGAGCCAGAGTTTTACAAAATGGGTTTTAATTTATACCACCAGGACAGCAAAAACATGTTATGTTTTCTCCAAACTTTAAATATCCACTGAATTGCTGAAGTATTAAACACAAAACAAAAAGCAGAGGGTAAATTCTTTTACAAATTGATAATTAGGTTACAAACAACAGATGAATAAGGTCAGTCAAAATTCTTAGATTCAATTTTGACCCTTAAAGGGATTTTAAAGTGTTTTAAAATACTAACTAAAAATAGCTAATTGAAGAATAAAGAACACACATAAAACATAAATTTTCCTCTAGAAAGAAGAAAAACAGCATTCTGCCGCTTAGGAGATCTTTCCTTTCTTCCTACTTCCCCATTCAACCTACCAAAACAAGAAGAAAACATCTCCGTCAGGCTCGTGCTGTCTTTTTAAGGACATGGGTTTATATTATTCACTATGCACGTTACGTAGCCCCAGTAAAGGGCAAAGTCACTTGGCAGAGTAGAACAGCACTGGCCACAGGGAATAAATGGGGAGCAGGCATTAGCTGCATATGCATGTTCATTCATGCTTCAAAGCAGAATAAGAAACAGTGGACCCATACCAGAATTCAGTTCATTAGGATTGTTTTGGGGAAGTGTGTGTGTGTGTGTGTGTGTGTGTGTGTGTGTTTTCACCATGTGGATTTATTGAGTAATTGTATGGGGCAAGTTTTAGATGTTCCTAAAGCTAAACTTGATAAGAAGCTGTACTGTCATGCGGAAAAGAAGAAAGTTTTATCTGCTGAAGTACTTAACTGTAGCTTGGAGCAGAGCAACTATTATGTATGTATTTATTATGTAAAATAAAGAGGAAAATTAAGAAATCTTTAAAATTAGGAAAGATGCT
The DNA here is from genome assembly GCA_030770645.1 of Numenius phaeopus. Classification (NCBI taxonomy): domain Eukaryota; kingdom Metazoa; phylum Chordata; class Aves; order Charadriiformes; family Scolopacidae; genus Numenius; species Numenius phaeopus. The sequence goes on along the minus strand of JARKVS010015473.1, from coordinate 698,319 downwards.
GAATTCTGTGAAAAAATTCTTTGAATTCTAGGACCCTTAGCCAGGACAGGATAGGGGATGAGAAGGAAAAGGACAATTGAAAGTTGGTAGTGAAATGAGCAATTGTGATCTATGAAGATTCATGAAGTCCTACTGTATACAAACAATCTTACTCACTGTGAAAGAGGTGTCTTTAAAAAGCAATTTGTATAAATTGGATTTCTACACAGCTGCATCTGTGGAATACTAAGTTATTTACAAGAGCAGTTTGCTTCTTCCCTCCTTTCAAGTTTAACATAAATTTTGTAAAATGGAAAAATCATCCTTCTTTCTTTCCCCCTCCTGCCCTTTTTTGTTTTATCATGGTGGTGAAAGTCTATTGCAAATGCATATTTCTTTCTTATCTTTTTGTTTTCATATTTACTGGAATATCATATCTCCAGTGGCATAATCTATGTATCCTTAACGTAGATGCATTTAACTCATTAGCGTGTGTTGCATTGTGGAAACCTACTATATTTATGTTAATAGAAATAAAAAAAAAACAAACCCGTTAGTCATTTAATCTTGCTATCTCTGATTGATAAGAGATCTTTCTGTGTGTTTGAGCACACATTTGTCAAAGTTTTTCTTAGCAGTGAGGACAGTTCCTGAAAGTGTTCATTACCGTAAACTCTAAAATAATAGCAAGGAAACAGTTACTTTGGACAAAATCTGTGTTATCTTAAGATTTACTTCCTTAACATGTCTACCACTGTTCAAAATTACTCTCTATCATGTCCAGAGCAACAAACTTTGTATCAAAAATGCAGGCTGAACAGCAGAACTACAGTTTGTGGGGCTAGATGGTGGCCCATGTGTGATGTGGTGCACAGGGAATGGCACAGGTTATATGATGTTTTTACACGGTTGTGTTTAGGATGCTCCCCTCAGTAAACTTGCAGCCCTTCTCAGACTCTGTTTTTCCTGACATACTGAATATTATGTACTGTTACTCATATCTCTGAAATAGTGGGGAAATATGTACCAGGGAGGCAGATCTAACATGCTCTAGGCAATCCTGCTTCAGCAGGAGAGTTGGACTAGATGATCTCTGTGGTCCCTTCCAACTCTAAAAAAATTCAGTGAAATTCGGTGAAATCTGTGCAGTGAGGATCTTCATACAGATGTGCAAAGACAGGGGAGCCTGAATATGTGTACACGTTCATACACAAGATGAGCAAATACATATTGCTCCAGTTGTCAACATGAGACCTAGACCAAGAGTTTGTGTGACAGCCTGTTACTTGCAAGTTATAAGTAGCTGATAACGATATCACTGGAAATATTTATGCTACTTTGGTTGAGTAGTCATGCCTGCTATTTTATACACCCTATATTGAATTATGCATCAAATATAAATCTGCCAAAGCTAATATAATTGGAATTGCAAAGGCTAGTGAATCATTTGGAACTATCAATGCATGCATACCCCATTCTTGGTGGAGAGACAAGGAAGATCCTGGATGGCAATGATATGCAAGAAATTAGAGAGCTAGTACCTAGCTTCAGTTCTAACAAAAAAAAAAAATATTCTTTAGTAGGAAACTTTCTGGAGATGATTTTGAGAGATAAACCCTTTAACAGGATAATATGCACACATCTACTTGAAGGAGCGCAATGAAAAGAAAATTGACTTTACAGTATGGTAAGACCAAGATGATTTTCCTGAATTTCTAGATCAATGATAAACGTCAGTCAAATGCATAAAAATATTTGCATTTATTTGTGTGTAACATTGCCATTGTACAAGGCTTGTTTAGTCAAGCAGCAGTTGAATTTAAAACAGCTTGATCTCCTTCAACCAGTTTTACCTGCAATCATTTGTAAATACAGTAATTTTTGTCTGAATAATGAAATGGCTCTAAAAATGCTGAAGACTTTTCACGCCAGTTCTGAGAAATTGTGTCCCTTTCTGCCAGGGTGGCTTTGAAGGGCAGCTTATAAGCCTTTTGTTACCCTAAGCTTCTTTTCACACTTGGGGTATAGTTCCAATTGATACCACTCCCAGTGATGACTATCTTGCTTTACCATTTCTAAGTGAGTATGGCAAAGAAATGAAATTTATGAACACGTTTTCCCGTGCGGTGCACCAGTTAGGTACAGTGTCTTCATACTGCATTCAGAATACAAGGCTCCAGTGCTCGAAGAAGAAGTCCCTCTGTTTGAGGGGGAAGGAAGGGAGAATTTGGATTTTCACTGCATTGCTTACTAAGGTTTATGATGTAAATATGTGAGTGTATGCACAGACACATACATGTAAAGTATGTGTAGCTTTTTCTGTTTCCTTCAATGTATGGTTTAAATGTGGTGTGCAAAAGTGTCAGCTAAGTGATTGTTTACCCCGTATGAATAATATTTTGGTAAAAACAGCTGTTGGTTAAAACTTGGCTTGAGTCTTCACTTTGTGCAGACAAAGTATTTGCTGTCACACAGTTTACAGTACTGCTGACTGGGAGCTCAGCATTATCGAATAGTTTTTTCTTCTGTAGTTTTCCTAAGCCCAGTAAATGTTTGAGGGTGAGGAAGTTGAGCTCCTGCACAGATGATCTTCTGAACAGCCTTTCTGCACAGAGCTGTGCACAAACACATGTATGCACACACAGAGACAGATCCAGTAGTCTCAGCAGATGGGTTGCAGGGTCTGCAAGCGTCCTGTTGTGTATCTTTTAGTGAAAAACATTAATGCCATAGAGATACCTACCTAAACCCAGAATGTAATAACATAAAAATAGCTGGACAAAGCTAGTTAGCTGGATTTTCTGAAATGGGACCATAAGCAGGTCACATTGCTTAAAGATACAATGGTTGATTTGGTTTTCTGTTAGAGAGGATGGCTGGGTTTTGTCAGTCTCGTTTGGGGGTTTTTTAAAGCCTCAGTTCCAGAGTAATTGATACCATTTTTCTTCTGCAATTGATAGGTTTCCTAGCTCAGCACCTTGGAAGATTATGCTGCTGATTTAGAAGCTAAATTAACATTTGATTTCCAGTGCTTCTGCCCAACATGGTGGTTACTAAACTTGTGATCATGTGCAGTTTGGCTTGAAGATAATAGAGAAGCAGTGGCATTATCCCGCCTTTCTCATCTTGCCCTTGCGAACCCCAAGTACATTAAAAATATGTAAAGAAACAAGCTTTCACAAAAACTGAATAGCCAAGGTATTTGTGGCATCCTGTGAAAAATATGGGCACTGTGCCTGGGTCCTTCATGCACATTTTTTCTGCAACTTTATGATGATTACAGTATCTCTAAGCCTAATGTGAAATATTACTGAAGAATAATTAGATTTTCTTGCTGAAACACACAGCCATTTATAATAGTTATTATAGTTTCTGAATGTGTTTATTACAGAGAATTTGCTGAGGAAAAAAAAATAATTACTTGGCTCCGTGGTGTTTCTGATTCAAGAAAAGCAGTAACGACCTACTGTTGGGTTTATTGTACTCTTCATTAAAGCAGCTGGTATTGGCCATTCTCAGAGTAAAGATATGAACCATTGTTCTCACACAATACAATAATTCCTGCTTTCCTGTGATACCATCTGGTTCTACCTCTGTTCTCAGTATTTTTAGCATTGGTGAGAAATAGTGTTCTGATCACAAAAATTCACAAAAGCTCTGAGTTTCTGTGTAAGTTTCAAATAATTAGATTTATTTGTTTTAGTTCAGTTAATTTAATACAGGAGAGTAAACTTAACTTTTAGCCTTGTCTCCAACACAAAATTAAGAATGTTGAAGGACTGGCTCTTAATAGGATAGGATGGGATGCTCTACCAGAAACTTAATGCAGTTTAGGGATTTGGGGTTTGTTGGTGTTTTTTTCTTGTTATTTTTTTGCTTTGAATCAAAACTTTATTTGAACATTCAACTTTAGAAGTACACTTGATATTGTCTCCAGCGCTTTGCATCAAATAATCATGGAGTACTTTTTGACAGCTGCACCAGAAATAAGTACAGAGTTGAGTCAGGTTAATGGGGGCCCACTTTAAGCTCGATTTAGACATATCTTAAATCAAAAGAGATAAAAATGTAACTTGGCAATTCACAACTTGATAGAGTGGTACAAACTTTTGATTACAAGATACTCAGAATAATTAAATTCCTCACTCATTCTGTGAATGCAGCCCCTAATCTCACAGTCTTGGAGGAATGTGTGAAGGCTATTTGCTTTTTCCAGCACTGGTCAGAAATCTCTGAAATTGCTGTAGTTAAAATACTGCTAATGACTAGCTCAATTATCTTCAAAAGGATTTTGCTATGTCACAGTTTAACATTTTAAGACTGCCCTGGTCATCAAATGAGTTCCTCTTCCTTGTCCCTCAGTGTTTTTCTCCTTCCCAGATACATCAAGAAACATTTCATAATTTCAAGGGCATTACTGGCAGAAAGTACATAATAATAATATTAATTGCAAAACTCTCCAGGTACATGTCAAAGTCCTGAAGAGATCAGCCTGAACTGGCATCGTGTATTCAGATAATGCTCAGCAAGCAGCAGGATGCTTGGATTTACTACTGCTCCCAGAAAGCCAGGACAGTCTCTGCTGCTAATGGGTTGCCTGTCAACAGTGCTGTGCACTTATGGAAGCTGCTGGCAATGTCATTTTATATTTTACCTAAGGTTTCAGGGCATGTCCTGGTGGCTCTTGACAAAGTATCATGATAGTTGAAAGAAATGACAGAAACAGTCCACTGAGCATTAAGATGGCAAAAACTATTAAGACCTTAAACAAATCAACATTGATAGATCTACACACTTGGGAGTTTTATGATGAAAGTCATATTCTAGCATGAAAGTTAAAGTTTTTCATACATTCAAAATGTACAGATCTGGTTTGCTATTCTGATTGTTACTGAGGCAACTGGATAGTCCTCTCTAAATAATAATTTTAGACACAGGTTGTTACTGAAGATGAGAGAGGGTCTCAAGTGAATTAATTGACCCAAATTTTCAAAAAAGGAAAGCTGAGTCATGCTGGTGTCTAGACGTTGACTGTTCTAAAATTATTGACCCTGGAAGTTCAGGTTGTCACCTCCTCTTGGTACATGAAAGAAGAGTGCAACTAAAGAAAAACTGGGCTGGAGGGCTTGCAAAGGTACTTCTGCAGAACGGTACCTGAAACTTTGTCTCCAGGAGCCTGGACAGATGTGACTTGCCAGCTGGAGCTGAGTGATATCAGTGGTGTTCAGCTGCTGCCTTCTGCAAATTTGAAAATCTTATAAGGGACTCTATTGTAGTTATCCTTCAATTTTGCAAAACTGTTATGTCATTGTTTTGTGCAATATTAACTTCCTCTGATTATGTTTTGTTTGAAAAACTAAGTCTGGTATAGCTTGGTGTACCCTTGAGAAAAAGAATCAGTCTATAGATACTTTTCTAAATTGTGTGAGAACTTTCATATTTCACAGTAAACTTTAGAGGCATATTAATGCCTTCAAAACCCACATCATTTATTACATAAAAGTACTGCTTTCTGATTTTTCTGGATGGCTCCAGATGACTGAGAATTGGTATTTTCATTACCACTTCTCATCTTATTTCCTAACATTTACTAAAAGATAAATTTGGATCTACTAAAACTAGTGTTTAAATGTGTTCAGCCCTCTAGTGTCACTTGTCATTTGCATGTTTCTTATAGGAATTTTAGTCTCTGTGGAAAAAAAAAAAAGTCATATAAAAGCCCTTATTTCTTTTCTTCTATAACCAACCCTTTACTTTTATAGTACTGATTGAGCAAATTTCTTTCAGACTGGCTTCAGCAATCATAGTGCAAATATTTCTCTATTATATGAAGAGTTCCCCCAACTTCTAATCAGATTATTAGAGGTAGTGAAATTAAGAGAGTATGAAAAGCAAGCCCACTTCCATGGACAGGAGGTGACTTAGGAAGGAGCTCAGTTTCAGAAAAAGAACATGCAAGAAGTCTATTTGAGAAAAAGGAAAAACAAGAAAAGAAGGGATCATTCAAGGCACTGTTTAAATAAGTCTTGTGCTCTTTTGATCAATATGCGCCACTTAAAATATAGATACAATAAGTAAAAGAAGAAAAAATCTTTGCACTAATTTTCAAAATAAGCAATGAAAATTGCATGTGTTCTTCAAAGCAATCCTTCATTTTATGCAATGGGGATGTGATATGGAAGTCTTAGCCCAGTTATTTGGATAGTAGTTATCATGAGGAAACGCTCTATCATTTACTGCATAAATGTTGCAATTAATTGAAAGTGTCTTTTTTATCTCAGGATATAACCATTGATGCTCTTCTAGAAAATAGAAGTAATATGATAATTGATGCTGAAATTTGCTTATAGCGTGCACACGGATTTAATGGCTGTACTGAATTGCTGCATGACTGGAAGGTCCAAGACACTATTAGGTATCTTTGAGTTTGTTTTACGCAGATACCTGCGAGGCAATTCATCCAAATCCACACATAATCAGCAGTAAATGTAAGTAGGAAAAATGTCACTGAGAAATAATTGGGTTTTTCAAAGGTTTTCCATAATTTAGAGACAGGAATAGGAGCTAGGTCTATTGGGTCCTAGTAGGGTCCTGTTGCCTATCCTGTGCTGTACACACTTAACCATAGTATTTTTTTTCCTAAACTCCATGTTACTGGATTATAGTTTGAAGAGTATATATATTTTTGAGGATATTCTGAAGTCCTTACAGAGACTCTGTGTAAAGATTTTTTGCCTGCTTATGAAGGTGAAAATTAGAATAGCAACATGACGCAGCACCAAGAGCAAATCCAATATAATCTCTAAACTGCTTACAATGTTGTGCACATTCTTCTTTTTTTTTTCTAATCAAAAAGTGCTATAAAAATCAAACTCTGACCATACTATAGATGTATTATTAATAATGCCTGAATTTAAGTGGAATCCTCTTTCATCCAACCACTCCTGGAATTGGAATGATTTTAGATTAGAGATACAAAAAAAAGAATATTGTAAAATTTCAATGTTAAGTAAATTGTACATCTTGTTATCATTACTAGCTACTTTCAATCTTTTTATATTGCACAGTGTATGTTACTGTGAGATGAGAGTGTATCTAGCCATCACTTTTTAGTCAAGCTGGAAATATCAAAATGGAATATTCAGTATTTTCATTCTTTTTGCAGTCCTTTTTTCCTAACATTTGGGAAGGAAAATTAAAGGATCTTTTTAAGAACTATGTTATGGCATTTCTTATTATTAAATAAGTAGAATAATGAGGCAAATTAATGAACAATATGCTTGTCATATTCAGTGTTGCTTCAGAAATAAAGCTCTTGTGGCAAGCACCTGAGGAGAGTAATCTTTCTGTGCTGGAGTGCAAAAAGGATAAGCGAGTAGAGAAAGAGACATAAAATAATGACTTGTCCCCCATGAATTTCTGAGGACCCTATAAATTGACAGATGCAGATTCTTCTAATTTATAAAAATGTTGGGTTTGTTTGTAGAGGAAGTGGTAGCCGTTTTCCTATAGTCAGAATAAAAAAATTGCAATCTGAACCAACTGAAATTGTACCATATTTCAAATTATAGGAAAGAGAAAGTCTAATTTCTCTGTAGGGTTAAAGACTGTATACATACATATTTTATATATTTACTGCTTAGATCTTGTATGTCCAAAAAGTGTATCCGCACATACTGGAAAGGTAATGGGAACGACAAAGTGGGTCTTTTGGCCTGACCAGAGATCATGTGATCAAATTTCTGGCTTAAACCTGGGATTCTAGAAAAGCTCATCACACACTCATTTTGTGCTTTAGTGGCAGAGGTTGCTGACTACTGAACAGAACATTTGTAGCTCTTTGGAGTATAGAATATTGGCATTTCTTGCAGAATGTTTCACAGCAGATCATTGCGACCTGGATCCAATACAAGTAGTGCTAAGACTTTGTATGGATTGCAGAAAGACATGTAGTCTATTGTACAAGGTACACTCTCTAGTATAGCTACTAATCCTGTGTGTATTACTATAGCATCAACATGTCTCTTTAAAAGAAGTGCTGCCTTACATTAGGAAAAAAGCATCAAATTGATTCAGCGATTCTTGTGCGGATATTTGGTTTCAGTCAGAAACCTCTGAAGTATGTTCAGTCTTGGATCCTTTTATATCTGACACTGAGGAGATGGAATTTCCTTTCCAAGACTTATAAATGTAAATTGCCGCAGCAATGACACTTCTGCCATTAAACCCTGGGGGGGTTTCAGCCTTCTCAGTTGTTAGCCAGGTTAAAGGATTGTGATCTGTCAGTTGAATGAAGCATCTGTGAAAGCAATACTATAAAGCTCCCTAGAGACCACCACTTGTAAAACATGTCATCATTATGGCTGCATGTTCATGATCTCTAGGTGGCAATTTATATATCATGATCTCTAGGTGGCTTTATATACACTACTGGAGTTTCTTCTTACTGACATCTTCAGCTAATACAGAACCTAAGCGTTGCAGTCCTCTGTTTGCATAAGAAGCAGATTATAAAATATGAATTTCTAGGCAGAATCCAACTTACTATCAGTAGGGGGTAAATTGCTTTTCATTGTCTCGTGAAGCTGAAAATTGTGTATATCCTTCTGTAAGAAAAATCTATGCTTAATGACTATGCTGATGTTTTATTGTTTTTGCAAGTATGTACATTCAAATTTTTTTTTTTTTTTTTTTTTTTGCATTACCAGTACAGTTCAAAAGTGTTTGTAGTGATCTTAATACAACAAGGTCTAGATAAATGAAAACAACAGTCAAGTTGCAGCAGCCTACAACATTATTTACAGGAACACTGTATGACTGAAGTTAATTATTTTACAAGATATTAATGAGTTTCACTGAGTTTCAACGCAGACTTGATGGACTGTATAAGTGTTAAAATGCTAGAAAGTGTAAATGGACATTTTCTTTCAGGAATCATGTTTAGATTCTGGCTTGGAACTTTTGAGATAAATCTGGTCTGTCGCCTGAAGTCACTACAGGAGACTGACATCACTAAAAACATCTCTGAAAATGGCATTCAAGCAGATGCAGAAATACCTGGTGATGAATCTATGAATCATCATGACCTGTAGGTGTGGCCAAATTAGTTAAAGTGGTATATATATTATATATATTTTATATATATCTATATATATAATATATTTGCTCTAACATGCTCCGGGCAATCCTGCTTCAGCAGGGGAGTTGGACTAGATGATCTTTATTGTCCCTTCCAACTCTAAAAATTCAGTGACATTCAGTGAAATAGAAAAATATCCTGAATTAGAGTGTTAGTTATGTGGCATTAAAATGGACTTCCAATGAAAATAGAATGGAATGTGTTTCATTTTTCACAGTTTGCTTAAATTAAGAAATTAAATCTACATAAATATATTTATTATTCTTTTCAAATCTGGGAAAGTGGGAGTGAAGTGATAGTGCTGAGTTACGAGTAGCCCAGTTGGAGAAGGTTCAAAGGCAATCAGCAAGAATGACTGTAGGTTGTAGGAAATATTTCTTCTTAGAGAAAGTGGTATCCTTTAGCCTAAACAAAACACAGCAGCTATTAGAGGTGGCATCATTGTATAAAAGCTGCTGAAGGGAATAAAAGAATTTGTTGCCTGGGTCTGTGTTAAATAAGACAAGTACAGATGGATTCAAAACGCACGGAAAAGATCAGAAGAGACCAGATATGTTACGCATGACAGATCTTTGCCTGGATAAAATTATTCTTTCTCCAGGTGTAAGCACATTTATACTGTTACTAGATGTGATAACAAACAGCTAGTGAAGGAAACCTTTTTGTACACTCTTGTCACTAGAGATGGGTGTACATACATTTCTATGTAATACTCCTTTCTCCTCTCCCTGCCAAACATAAGAGCATTTGCCAGCAATGTTGTGGCAAACACAACAGTATCAGCCAGCAATGTGCCCTTGTCACCAAGAGGGCCAATGGAATCCTGGGCTGCATAGGGAAGAGTGTGGCCAGTAGGTCGAGGGAGGTCATTCTCCCCCTCTACTCTGCACTGGTGAGGCCGCAACTGGAATGCTGTGTCCAGTCCTGGGCTCCCCAGTTCAAGACAGGGAACTACTGGAGAGAGTCCAACATAGGGCAACTAAGATGATTAAGGGATTGGAGCACTTCCCTTACAAGGAAAGGCTCAAAGAGCTGGGGCTCTTTAGCCTGGAGAATAGAAGGCTCTGGGGAGACCTCATAGCAGCCTTCCAATATCTGAAGGGAGCCTACGGGAGAGCCGGAGAGGGACTCTTTGTCAGGAAATGTAGTGACAGGACAAGGGGTAATGGTTTTAAATTGGAAGAGGGGAGATTTAGGTCAGATATTAGGAGGAAATTCTTTACTGTGAGGGTGGTGAAGCACTGGAACAGGTTGCCCAGGGAAACTGTGGATGCCCTGTCCCTGGAGGTGTTTAAGGCCAGGCTGGATGGGGTTTTGAGCAACCTGCTCTAGTGGAGGTGTCCCTGCCCATGGCAGGGGGGTTGGAACTCAATGATCTTTAAGGTCCCTTCCAACTCTAACCATACTATGATTCTATGATAAGTCAGGAGGAGAAAAGGACATCTGAATTATGAAAATCTAGTCTTTCGATAATGCTACAGCAGTAATACTTGTAAGTGAGTTTTTCTCTTTCTGGCAAGGCCAAGTCCTAGCCTATATGCAAGGCAATGACTTCCCTATCTGGCTTATATCACGGATCACGGAATCACGGAATTGTCATGACAGCTGTATTAATTTTTTTTTTTTTAAATACTCCATTTTCATATAGTCCTCTGAAAAGATGGTACGCTTTTTATAGCAGTTCAGGAATGAGAGAAGCAGTCTTTTCACTGTTATGTTTTTCAGCTTTAAATTCCTTCTGGACCTAATATCAAAGAATGCAAACTCACTAACAAGACTAATCTGATTGTGATGAGGAAAAACCTTGATTAATAATTAAATGTATGGTTTAGGCAGTGTTGTGGCCTAACCTTGCTGTAGATTGAAAAAAAAAAAGATTTTTTTTCTTAATGCAAAATACTGTGATATGAGATAGAGCTGATAGTATTTAATTGTGCTGCTTGGAAAGTATAATTACAAGGGGTGCTGGATTCATAAACTGAACACTGACGTTAGTCTTGTCTTTATCTGTGAGATGATCAACGATTAAAACAGAATGAGTTTCTGAATTACTAAGACACAGTACATAGTGTAACAATCTCACCAGTCAAACCCTGACTGTGGTACTTTGTAAGCATTTTTGCAGGAAGGTGATGGCGTGATGAGTATACAGAAGAAGCTGCAGATAGTATTTCTTGGATTTTCTATTTCTGTTACATCTGCATTTCCTTAGATGAGATAATTTGGTGGAATAAAAGATGTGAAAAACGAATAATGAATCTGTATGCCATGGACAGAATAACTATTGGATTATTAGAGTATAAGAAACATCCTTTTTTTTACATATGTCATATAGCGTATAAAATCCTGAGAAACAGTATTGGGTTTTGCAGATTTAATATAACTACAGTTTCTAAACACTTAGGAAAATATTTTTCTCCCAAATGAAAAGGGTTTTAGGGTTAATCTTTTCCCCTATAGTACCCATAAGAAACTAGGTATATGAAGATTTTTCCTTCTGGATTAAAACCCGAGTTTTCTCAGGACACCAGCTTTCAAATATGGAAAATTAGTATTCCTCTCATGCCAGTTGCACTTAGTTTAATAAGAAATCCTGAATTATCAAAAGTAGAAATTGTCTATCCAATTTATTCTACCTTATAATCGCTTCTGTATTGAAGTGTTCATATTTGCATAAAATGTTGAAAGATTTTTATAATGCTACTTTTTCGTATTTTCTCTTGTATGCAAGGAAATAGCAATCATTTCGGTAAGAATTTGTGTCAGTTATATGAAGACATTTGAGATCATGTTATAACGTGTTCTGGCTTTTCAGTGATTTAGATGAAGCAGAATTTCACATTCTCCACTTTCTGTAGGGTACAAACTACATCAGTGATTTAAATAGATTAGGAGACTGTCATTGTAATGGAGAACACAAGGGACTCGAAACACTGCAAGTTAAGTGGGTGGTGAGGTGTGTGTTTTAGTCTTCACCCACATGAACAATTCCTAACGTGATGCATATCTGTACTGAATAATGCATCACAAAGATAAAGTAGCAACCATACATGTCAAAATAATGCACCTATGAATGTAGCGTAAAGGCAATCCTGCTCATTTGTAATACCTATAGGAAAAATTTCTTAACAATACAGGGGAAGGTAAATGCCCTTTAATTTAACTTTAAGAATCCAGAAAGACATGATTAATACTGCTTAATGGAAGTGTCATAACTGTATTCCTGCAAATAGTAAAATAAGTATGTGGCATTTATATTTTGTGAAATGCTGTTAGATTATATAAACTGTATCTGTACTTTCTTTATTATGATGTACTGGTGGAAATGTTTCCTACCCTACCTTGAACATTTCTCTGTTTATGCAAAAAAAAAAAAAAAGCTTTCTTTCAAACTTTTAAGAGAAAATTTCAGATTTCTCTTTGGAAGACAGTATATAGTTACACATTAAGAAAAAAAATTACCTAGCATTTGATATTCCAGAGCCAGTTTAGGAAACCTACACATTTTATAGAAGCCTTTTAATTTTTCTATGCAAAACCAGCTACGTTAGGGAAAAGTGCAGAATTTCTTGGCAAATTTGAAAATTTGGACTTTATAGAGGCATTGACAGGTTTGGGTTTTTTGTTTTTGGTTTTTTGTGTTTTTTTTTTTTTTTTTTTTTTTTGTGCTGAGAAGTGCAAAGTGAATGATTTTATTAAACTAAATTTTCATTCATAAATCGTTCAGTGCATGATACCCCAAGAGTCAGCAGTAGCACTTTAGACTTTCGTGGAACTGCAGCTGGAGTAGAAGACAGGAACACAATGCTAGTAGCTTCACTTAATAATAATGCAGATGTTCCATGAACAAGTGATCTAGTGGAATTACTTACCCCACCACTAAAATTAAATCTTTCCTTGTAAATTAATGAGTATGGGGCCTCTTGACTTGAGCCCATACTCCAGATCAATATATTCATTATCACATTATAAATTGTTCATTTGTACCTCCCTAATAAGATCTGAATTTTATTTCACTGCAGTATTTTATTTCAGCCCCAAAACTTTTGAAAATAGCTGATGATCTCTAGTTAGGTTTATTCTAAAAGTCAGCCTAAATATATTTAACAACACTAGCCGTTCATGTATGGAAAAACTGCAATATTTTCTAAACAGTCAAAACCTCTGTTAATTGAACAGAACAATCAGCTATTTGCTATATGAAAAGTCATAGTCAAGTGTTTTTCATGTCACTCTTGGGATACTGTATCCATGAAATTATTTGAAAAGTGCCATAGTGTCTCTCTTTAGATTATTCACAATTATATGGAGAAAAAAAAATTACTTATTTTAGATAATCATGATGAAGATGACTCTATTTTTTTTTTTTTTCCTATTTTTTAGAATAGAATAGAATAGAATAGAATAGGATAGAATAGAATAGAATAGAATAGAATAGAATAGAATAGAATAGAATAGTTCAGCAGGAAGGGACCTACAACATTCACCTGGTCCAACTGCCTGACCACTTCAGGGCTAACCAAAAGTAAAAGCATGATATTAAGGGCATTGTCCAAAAAGCCTTTTAAACGTTGACAGGTAGGGGGCATGAGCCACCTCTCAAGGAAGCCTGTTGCTGTGTTTGACCACCCTCTTGGTAGAGAAATGCTTCCTAAATGTCAAGTCTGAACCTCCCCTGATGCAGGTTTGAACCATTCCCACATGTCCTGTCACTGCATACCAGTTAGATTGGCAGTTTCACAGACATTTGTTCATTATTCCTGCTCCTTATGTTCTTTCAAGTGCTATGCCTTTCTATTGAAATTGTTGGTTTTACCATCATACTTTCCACACTGTATGTCCTCACACCAATAATTTCCTTTTTGCATTCATGAGTCTTGTTATTTAGATATACTTCCAGCAATGCTACCCCTCTGTAGAACATAAATGGGGGAAGAGTGCATTGTACCACATATTCTTTTTCTCTGTTTCTTACGCAACCCAAACAGCTCTCATATGACTGACCCTTGTCTTTCTTCCATACTATATTGCCTTTGAGCCAATAAAGAATGGTGTCACTTAAATAATTTCTGTTATACCTCAGAATCCGCTGTCTATGAAAGAAGTAACAGCAATAGGCTTTTCTGCTAGGTATCACCATTTTGGTTATCCCAAGCTTATGTATAGGCCAAGCTAGGTCTGTAGAAAGGAGAGATCTACAAATTCCACAGAAGCCAGTGAGAGTTATGGATACTTTCTTCTGGGGATTCACACTGTGACTGCTAGTGGTATCAAATTGATAATATTGTGATGTAAACTCTACAAATTAATCACATACTTTAGTGCATATGGCTCCCTTTTCCCCTTGCGTTAGCTGAATATGTGTTGGTAGGTTTATTCTTAAGGTGGGGTGAAAGAGTAGCTGTATGATTTTAAAATAAGGTAACACTAACTGTAGAAAAAGAAAGGATAGGCCAGTGGCCTCTTTCTGTGTGTCAGCTCTGCCATTTTTTGTCTCCAAGAAACAAGTTGAACAATCTCCAGCCCTATAAAAACTCTTGCCAAGAACCTAGAGTTCTTCAGCTGGAAAGCAGAATGCCTTTATCTACATCCCTGGAAGACTGTGGTGTGTGATTTTTAAGTACAGCTTTAAGCATAAGCAAGTTGATGTCTTGAATTAGCAAAATAAAGAGGATACCAGGGTAATTAACAATAGGGTGATGAACTATGATGGGCTTTTAGACCATGATTCTCTGCCATATATCGACATACGGTCCTCGAATTTTTATTGTGTTTAATTTCCTCTTGCTCAAATTAAGGTCATCTTCTTTTAGTTCAGGGAGTATGCCCCAGAATCAAAATCTCCGTACAGTATCCATAATATCTAATGCATGTGGATCCTGATTCTTACTCACTTTCTGATGTTCTGCAGTAGTGACTTCAAAAATTGTATGTAATACAGTTTTGGAAAATGATAGAGATTTGCATAGGAATTGCTGTACTGTTTGAGTAAGAAAACAAATGACTATGCATATATCAGGCTACATTTTTATATTTGCTTTTATAAGCAAAATGAAAAGCAATGTGACTGCATAAATTGATTTATTCCCACTTAGGCATCTTATAAGAGTGCTAGCCAAATGTGCTTCATATTAGATATTGGTTATCTGGAATTAACTTAGTAAAATGCTTACTCTGCTTAGGTACTAAATGGAGGAAGATTGAAACAGCACTTGGTACTTGCTTTATAGTACAAGGTAGTATGAGTTGTGCTGCTGTGTTCATTGACTCCAGGACAAAAGTATGAATAAATCAATAGTATGTTTAACACTTTTTTGTGAGATACATCATGCTTTATAAAATTGACCTCTGATTTCCTTAGACTGATTTCTGCCCCCCCCTGTAAAATTTAAGAACATAAAGAGTTTTCAATTACTTTTTTGTTTCCTAAAGTGCTTGGCCTCAGAAAGTCTTAAAAATACATGCGGTATTTCAAAAGCTGTAAATAGATTAAAAATTAATTAGTATATCAGAGTACATAATAATGCATAACACTGATGAAGTCTAAAATTTAAAAGTTCAGTCCTACTGCAACAGCTACAACCATTTGAAATTCTTACATTTATTTTAGTAGTGCCAAGCTTAGATCACAAAAATTATTCAGTGCATACAGTTCAGAAACCAGAAAATCTCAGAGGGATTTAGGTGATCCATTTTCTGATGACTGCAGATGCCTTTTTATTTTTGAGTTGTGTTGAGTGTTCAGAGAAGACAGATTCTCAGTCAAGAACTAAAAGAAGAAATTAACTCTATGGAGATTCTAGAGTGTCAGTCTACCCTATTCCTTCATAAATAGCTTGACCTGTCTTTCTTGATGTGTTGATTTAGTAATATTTATTTAGGTGTTTACAATTGTATATACTCCTTCAGCATTAATTTAAGTCAAGACTAGGCATATTATTAGTCTAAATCACGAGAATGGAATGAGTGCTCAGCCAAAGACATAATACTTAAACTTATGGTGATACCAACTCTTTTTTACTACTGGAAAAGAATTAATTACTTTTAAAATAAATATGGTGGCCAATTTCCTGACCAAAAAGAATAACTTCAGTTGTTAGATTTCCTGTACTGCTCTTCTGGAGTTAAGAGTTCCAGTCTTAGGTGCCCACATATACTTGCATATTTCTAGGAACTGAGCATCTCTACAATCACTTGTAAAAATTTGTCAAAGACCATAATAAATTTTGTAAAATATTTCTAATATTTTCTTCAGTTCAGTCTATGAAAATCAACTAGAAATTGTGCCTGCCTTTTCAGTCTGCCTTGGATGTGCTAATGCAAAAATAATGGCCAACTGAAAATACAACATCATAATCTACAGCAGGAAATGCTGATTTATCAGATCTTTGCAAAATTATCCATTATTTTTGAAGAATTAGTTTCTTGTAAAAATAGGCCTTTCAGTCAGTTTGTGAGTGTCTAAAAGCTCTAATACCTGAAGTCCTTGTGTGTTTATGCTTAATGTAGGAATATTTCCTATAAAATCAAGGGAACTGTTTATATACAGAGTTTAATCTGATACATATTTTTAGGCTTGGACCACAAACTTTTACAAATAAAGTTCATTATCTTCTGAATGGTCTCTTTGTCAGATATTGCTAAGTAGATATCCAATATCTACTTCAGAAAAGTTTAGAAAATAATTCACTATCAAAAAAAAAAAGTTACTTCATAAGAGTCTAACAAGCTAGTTGAAGCGCTGAATAGGAAAACAATGTTAAGAATAGCTCTTTTCTACCTTCTGTTTGGCTTCATATAGAGGTTTCCTTTGTGCTGAAATAGTTTTCCCATCATATCTCCTGTCTGCTTCCTTCTGAATCTTAGTTAAATTTTCTATCCTTTGCCTTCTTTCTATCAGGTTTGTACAATGAAATGGAGTTATCCCTTTTGAAGGGAATATTTTGGGCATGCATACCTTACATGACACTCTGGATGCTTATACGCTATTAAAATATAAACAGAACTTGGTGACTAATTTTTCAAGCCTAGAAAGACATTGAGCAGAATTAAGTTTGATTTTAAAAGTCAGGCTGGTAATAATAATGATAGTAATCAATACATAAAAGATCAAATGGCTGCTAGAACTTTGAGTGTTCTTCCTTATTTTGTTCTTTCATGAGAGAGGTGACAGTATTTTAGCATCCCAATTTTTTTCTTTAGCAGAGAACTGCAGCTGTGTTCAGATGTTGAGAAATGGTAAAGGCTATTCACTGTCATAGAGAGTGCATGATTTCAAATTATCTTCATGGTGTTTTATCCACACCTTTCTGATTCTTTTTCTGCTACTCAAAAATGCTATTGGATTTGAGTCCCCTTTATTTTTCAAATAGTTTTTAGTACTTTTTTATTTCTTCTGTCCATATGATCCAGTCCCTTCACCTCACTGCCTGTATTATCAGCCCACGATTTCTTGCTTGATTTATTTGCATTTTGACAAGTTGCAAACACAATTAGTTCACAGATAATGTGAGTATGGATTCTGGCACCAGTAATCTGAAGAGTCGTGGTACCATAGCCTTTGAATACATAAGGCCCTAAAAATCAAAGTAATGCAATCTTGGTCTTACAAAGATATAGTAAATCTACTGAGTTATAATTCTAATTGTATAACTGAATTTGAGTTATAAACTATATTTCCAGTTACCATGTCTCTACCTAAGTGAGGAACATGGGGATAAGGAAAAGTTTATTACATCTACCTTTTCTTGGAAGAAAATAGACAGCTTTCAGGTTATTTTTAGTGTATAGAAGATAAGTAGATAGGAGTGTCCGATGTATACCCGCTTACCAACTGTCGTAAGACTGTTATGCTTCTTCCAGATTGCAATTTCTTTAAATGAAAATGTCATATTATTTTTATAGTTAGCAATTGAAAGAATATAGGTTTTTTCAATGTGTTAATGTTTTGTAGAAGGGTTAGGGAGCTTCCACAGTGTACTTTGCTGGAAATGTAATGTGGAGGCGTGTCTAAGAAGTGATCTTTATTACGTCACAGACAAAACAAAGAAGAAATAATAGAGGATTTGAGAGGAGGGTTATGTTTCAGAAAGTTCTTCTATCCTTATAATAATCCTTATATTAAATAATATAAATATTATTTAATATAATTTTATTATTTATGGATTTAATATAAATATTAAATAATATAAATATCCTTATAATAATAATAATCCTTCTATCCTTAATAATTCTTTTTGTTTGCAAATTATAGAATTATAAGATCGTAGAATGGTTTGGGTAGGAATGGACCTTAAAGATCATCTAGTACCAACCCCCCTGCAATAAGCAGAGACATCTTCAACTAGATCAGGTTGCTCAGAGCCCCATCCAACCTGTCCTTGAATGTTTCCAGGGATGAGGCATCTACCACCTCTCTGGGTAACCTGTTCCACTATTTCACCACCCTCACTGTAAAACATTTTCTTTTTATAGCTAATCTGAATTTACCCTCCTTTAGTTTAAAACCATTACCCCTTGTCCTATTGCAACAGACCCTGCTAAAAAGTTTGTCCCCATCTTTCCTGTAGGCCCACCTGAAGTATTGAAAAGCCGCAGTAAGGTCTCCTCAGAGCTTTCTCTTCTCCAGGCTGAACACCCCCGACTCTCGCAGCCTGTCCTCATAGAATAGGTGCTCCAGCCCTCTGATCGTTTTTGTGGCCTTCCTCTTGACCTGCTCCAATGTCTGTCCTTTGCTGAGGGCTCCAGAACTGGATGCAGTAGTACAGGTGGGATCTCACCAGAGCAGAGTAGAGGGGCAGAGTCACCTCCCTCGATCTGTTGGCCATGCTTCTTTTGTTACAGCCCAGGATGTGGTTGGCTTTCTGGGTTGTGAGCACACATTACTGGCTCTTGTTGAGCTTGTCAGCAACTGACACCCCCAAGTCCTTCTCCTCAGGGCTGTTCTCGGTCGCTTCATCCCACAGCCTGTGTCCATGTCTGGGATTGCCCCAACCCCGGTGCAATACCTTACACTTGGCAGTGTTGAACTTCATGAGGTTCACGCAGGCCCACCTCTCCAGCCTGTCCAGGTCCCTCTAGATGACATCCCTTCCCTCTAGAGTATCAATGACATCGCTTGGCACTCACTAAGATTTCAGAATCAGTCATGGAGATCAGCTGAGAACTGTTACTCTGAGTTTTGTCACATCTCAGTTTCCTGTCCTTTGCCCATAAATGATCAAGTAAGGAAGAGTGTAAGAAAATGAGAATGTATAGCTTCTGTCAATCCATTTTCTAGGGACATCCTGGGCTTCAGGTCGCTTCAAACCTGCTGTATTTGGCTAAGAACAGGTTGTATGAGCTTCACTTTTAATATTTGTGGATCCCACAATATCCTGGAAACTTTATCCCACCTCTTCTTAGTCCTATCTTATTTATTATCTCCCTAAATAGCAGTTGTTTAGTTCCTCTGTTTAAACTTAGGTTCTTTGTGTCTTTTCTAGTATTAGTATGTTTTACTATATTCTTTCTTTCTGCTTGTTCAATGAATTTTATCTGTTTAGGACATGCATCGTTTTACTTAGGAATTTATAGACACCTTCTCATGTTTCATAGGTAGACTGAATTATAATGATGATGCTTGAGGGAGACATTGCATTTGATAAAACAAATAAGGTTGGTGGCTTATTTTTAGCATGATTTCCTATGGAAGTTATGTTTACGTGATGCCACTATTTGTCAGAAATTGTTTGTTTCTTCCCTGTGATACCCTTACGTTCACTGCTGCTTCCATTATAATTTGAAGTAATTTCTCTTTCATTTATCTATCAGCTAGCAAGTTCATTGATGTGAAACTCCTAGAAATCTGAATTTGGCTAGAGAGATTTTTATTAGGATCGGTATTAGAATTTCCTTAGAGAGGAAAGTAGTTTGAAGTACTGTCTTGAATACCTGGGTTTTTAAAAGAATATGAGTAAGGTTGCGTATAGGTTGTGTTGTTTTGCTTGGGAGAGGGATTTGGAATCAGTGCTTTGGTTTGGTAAAGGCAGAAGGTTTTTATTTAGTTCAAGGAAAGCAGGTGCGAGGTATGTTGGATACCGGGAAGCGTTGAGTGGTGAAAGGAGATTATTTTTTTGATTTTGCAAGTAAAATAGATGCATATATTTTGCAAGTAAAACAAAGACTAATGTCTCCCAGACATGCAGATAGAATGCTGCATCCGTGCAACATATCGAATATTTTGGTTTACTTACATTTTATGGAAACTACCCAAATATACTGCTGATGAGGGAAAACCATACACACATATGTGAAACAGGTAGAGATTATAGATTTAGTTTATCTAGAACCTAAACCAAAACCCTTGAACATTTTGGTTCTCAAGCTTATCTCTTGTAATATGTGAAAGATGGTAGCTAACTGGTAAAATGCAGAAAAATTACTTTTTATGTAAAAAAAAAAGTTTTTGCATGCTTCTTGTTGCCCCCTAACACTGAAATCTCAAGCTATTTTTGCATAAAGCACCTATTAATCACGCTTACTTCAATATGATCTTTAGAGGTGCGAAAGTATAGGATCTGAGTGATCCTGCTCTATCTCTTCAGACACAACATTCCTCTTTGCTGACTTGGTAGCACTGAGCAATGGTCAGGGGGTCCCAAACATTTTTATAAGTATTTTTTTCTAAATTTTATATTATAAATATAAAATAAATATAAATATAATAAATAATAAATATAATCATTATATAAATATAATAAATAATAAATAAATATAATATAAATATATAAAACATCTTTGTATTTTACAAATGGATTTGGAGTGTATTTGAATTTTTTTTAGCTAAGGTAGGAAGCTACTAACACACTTTTATTCTTCCATGAGACCTGAAATTTTCTACTCTGTGTCATCTGCAGTTTCTCAAATGAGCTGTTCTCTAGGCAATCAGCCAGCTATTCAAAACACCTGCCATATATGTAGTGATAAGGCAGACTGCTCACTGAAAGATGTAAGTCTATCAGTATCTGAAATGAAGGGTAAGTTATGGAATCTTCTACATGCTCAGTAATTAACTGATTGACTAGGTTTACAAAGGTAATGTTGGCAGAAACCATTATTTGCTATGTATTCTAAACCTAGTATTAACAGCATTTTGCTGTTCAGCTGACTTTCATATGATTTAATGATTACAAGATTGTTTCGAGGTTATTAAACTCCTGGGTTTTTTTCTTACTACTAGCTCAATTGTATTGCTCTGGTTAATTTGCTTAGTTACAGAAAGTGAGGTGCAGTCTGCGAATGCTAGCACCCAACAATTCTATATGAAATCATACTAAATCTGCTTCGATTTCTAAAACGTGCATTTTCTTGGGTTGGGAGGAATTTATTGTTCATTTCTAAGACAGAATTTCAGAAGCAGCAGATACTATTTTCTCTTGTTTGAGGTCTTTTTCTCTCAGCTTTGCAGTGTCTTGTGTGCAGTTCATCTGCATTGTCTCATGTCAACAGATCTGACTTGAGCTTGGCAACAACGATTGTACAGACAAAAGGACAGTCCTTTAGCTAAGAAATTATTCTGAGTTCTCATTGTGAAAAGGGAACTCGACTTTTCCAGGTCCATGAATAAATTTAGACCTTATTTGCCCATGTTATTTTAAAAAAAATGCAGAAAGAAAACATCTAATTGAAACAATGAAGCTGGGAGATGCACAAAAACTTAAAGGAAAACTTTGTACACAAAAAACCTGGGTATAATTTCAGTCAAGTCATCTGCTTTAAAAAACCAAGTATTCATCAAGGTACTCGGGAACTCTCTTCCATTTCATTGATGCCAAGGTACCTGTTTAGCTCCAGATACGAATTTTCCCATTGCACTTGGAGTACTGAGAAAGTTCGCAGGAGAGTGGTGGTCACAATCCCTGGAGAAGTGGGGCTTGTGACTTTTCATGCCCATGCAGATCCAGGCTTTTAACATCCAGAATGGATTATGCCTGAAAGTCACACTTTTTTCAACTAGGTACTTTTTGTATTGTGGCTAAAAGCAGGGCAAAGATGTTTTACCTAGCTTTCTAATAAACAGAAAACTGTGGCATTTTCCCGAGTCCAGAAGTTTAACAAAGTTTCCACTGGTTTAGCTTGTTCTTTAAATTATTGGAAGTGTCCTGCAAGCGGGCCCATGATCATAGAAAAGGGGAACACAATGCATTCTTTTTAATTTTTTTCATACTACTAGAATATAGCTATTTTTATTCATAAAGAAAGGAAAACCAGAAAAATATATTGAGCTAGTAGGAGTGGATATGATGGTGAACATCATTATTTCAAAGGATCTATGTTTGATCCTGGTTGAACTTGTTTAGCTGCTACCAGTCTGTATTATTTGAAGAAAACTGCCTACTAGCAAAGAAGGGAGTTGTCTCAGAAAATCACTGTGGAAGCAGGGTGACAGGAATAGAAATCTGAGCCTGAAACAGAAACAGGCAACAGCACTGGTATTTACTGCATTCTCTATCTCCTATATAATCCTTCCTCCAGTATAAATATTTATGACTTTCCTGTTGGCAGAGCTTGGTTTAGTACAGATTTGTGCCAAGACTAAAGGGCCAGTATTTCCTGCATATATTTTTTCTAGTGTCTAGTGCTAAATCTTAAAGTCTGTCCATCTTTAATTGAGGAGAAGTTTCCACAAAAGTCACTGTTAATCACACTCGCGTGTTCAGCAGGAACAGCAGTACTGCAAATTAAACAGAAAGCATATGTCCTCATTACCTTCCTAAGTGCTTTATATGACTGTCTGCAAGTACTAATGCAGGCTTAGAAAAGGCTACACTTTGAACACACAAATAATTGGTATAATGTTTGGATCTAGTGATTTTATTCCACAGCCCAAATTATTCTGCTCTAAGGATACCCTAACTTAAATGTATAAATCAGTTGTCAGCTCTGTGTTTGCTTTACGAATTACATAAGTATGCCTGATCATTGAATTGATTACTCAAAATCTCAGGCAACTGAAGGCACGAAATATATGATCAGGAAAATACAGATTTGTTCATTTAATGAAACGCAACATGAATGGTTTAATTTTTATTCCCATGTGTATCTGAGATGTTACCAACAGACGTGATTAGCAGGTAAAGACCTCTTGGAAGAGACCTGGAGTACAGGCCAAGAGGGGGACAGAGGACTATGGAGAAAGTACCAAATGAGACTTTCTCATGATCTTTCAGAGAAATCACAATCTGCCTTCAGTGGACTTAAAACATACACTTTTTAACATATGTACTTACACTGTTCTGTTGTTTTTTCAAGATACTTGCTGTTGAGCTCAGAGGGAGGTTTATATTCCAAGAATCACCATTTTTGTACATGCAATGCCAGAGACATTATCTAATGTTAGGAGCATTGGCTGGCCTTTTCTAGATAACAGTTCCACACTGCTACAAATGTCAAGCTCTGACAATCGGTTGCAGTGAAAAGGTAGCACGATTTCACATATACTAGTTTTGGAATGTGAAATGTTGTCCTATTATCCATTATCCACAATAAATAGTATTATGCCATATCATACGGCTTATGTAAAATATGGAAGATTTGAGAGTTAAGTTTAAAGAACTGGTGTTCAGAAGCAAAGAACATTGTATATTAAGGTTGTTCCCTAAATATAAGCTGTTTTAGTAATCTCATCTAGAATTTGCAGTTTGCTTTAAATGGCTTCATATTTTTTATACTGAACTTTTGGAAGTGACTGTATTTACAGAGAGATTTTTTGGAAATGCTACAGACATAAGAAGTATGACTAGAAGCTGAGGAGAACATGTGACATAATTCTTAAAGTTTATCCCTAAATTATAAGTGCACAGCATTTGGCTGGTTGTACAAATGTTGCAATCAGATGAGCAAATTTTTAGCACAAACTTAATGCCTTATAAAATACATTTGTCGGCTTTTTTTTCTTAATCAGGCTTTAGGAATAATCTTGAGTTACTCAAATGCTATTTTTTTCTTGGAGTAACCCAACCCATTTTTCATGGGTTTATTTGTTGTCTTTAATTCTCATGGTAGACAGACAATTTGTATTTCATGAAACACAAAACATAGACAGTTGTACAACAATACAAATAAAAATAAAATTTGGGACATTTTGCTGAACTTGAAAAGTGATGCAAATTCAAACCTGGACTCATTATCCAAATCCAGATCTTAAGGAGATTTAGTGAGCTGGATCACAAAACAACTCGGCTGTATATCCATAGGGAAAGAAAACACCGTATTTCAATCTTCTCTCAAGGCATGTGGCCGAGAAAAATCTCAGAATTAACAAAATCTTTGCAAAGCCACCGTGATTTTTAGTAAGGGCCTGACATTTAAGTCATATCTCTTTGAAGATGATATAGAATCTCACATACAAAATGCTTTAAAACACCATTTGCTAAGTGCAGGAGACCTGTAATGCACAGATGTTAATGTCACCCTTATTTATCAACCGAAGAAGAAGAAGAAGAAGAAGAAGAAGAAGAAGAAGAAGAAGGGGAAGAACCATTCTTTTGTCTCCTGCAAAAAATAAATCTAGGCCAGGTGAATAAACAATACTGAATTTCAGTTCATAGTATAAAACTGTTTATTTATGCTTCCCAAAACTTCTTAAGATATCATTTCTTTCTCCATCAATTTTAAGGCTTCCATTTTAAAAAGAATTCTGAACTGATACTTTACTTCTATGTTCTTGTTAGTTTACAAACTGAACGAAATAACTCATGACAAATGATACCGAAATAAACTTAATAAGTTTGTAACTCATCCAAGTGGATGAGTCTGGATGAAAAATTGTAGCATTTATGGAAACAAGGTTTTTAGATAAGTGTTAGTAATATAGACATTGACTTAGGTGGAAGTGCTTGTTGTACTGCTGAGCTATAATTACACAGTAACCAAGCATGAATTATTTAATTGTAAATTTTAATATTTTGTCATTTTCAAGCATATTGAATTGACCTGTGGAGAAAAGCCGTCTCAAACTCCCATTTTACATCCTGAACAAAAATTTGAAATAGTAAAACTAATAGATATGGTATAAAATGTCATCAGTGGCATAAAATTAGTAAGGCAAAGTAAATCTGAATGTAGATTTTGGTTTAGTCCAAAAATGAAAATTGTCCCCATATGGAAATGTAACATCATACCAAAAAAAGTATAATTTATGGTACATGACACTTATCAAACTCGCCAGATTAATATGCATAGTTCTGTACATATACACTCATATATGTACTTATAGAATCATAGATTCTTCTGTAGACCCTTGTTAACCTCAAGTAGGTCAACAACTCCCACCGAACTTAGTGTCATCTGCAAACTTACTGAGGGTGTACTTAATCCCCTCATCCAGATCATTGATAAAGATATTAAACAGAACTGGCCCCAATACTGAGCCCTGGGGAACACCACTTGTGACTGGCTGCCAACTGGATTTAACGCCATTCACCACCACTCTGGACCTCTCCATCCAACCAATTTTTAGCCCCCGAAGAATATGCCTGTCCAAGCCATGAGCAGCGACAACTAGGTGTATTTTTCAGCAATGTACCAGAGAACACGGAAAATCATAATGGGAAATACCTCTCCATGTTCTGTCAGACACCTACCAGTCAGGTTACAAAAGCCCAAAGATAACACATGAACATTTCTCCATAGGTAAACCCCACTTTCTGCTGGAACAAAGTGATACAGTGTTTGCAAGCGTGATTTAAGTTTGGTCCTCTGTGACTTAGCAATTGGTATAGAATATATAGTGGTTGTCAAAAATTCTTGTCTAACATTCATATCCAAAAAGTCATTCAAAATGTTTAATTAATGTTAGACTAGAATCGCAAACATTTTGACAAGTTACATTACACTACTTGGTGAAGAAAAAACAATATCTGTCAGATATCAACTAGAAAATTGATACAGAAATGACTGTCAACTTTATATCAGATATTTTTAATCAGACTTTTTTTAACAATGTTGTTTTAGCAGATGTTTTCAGTTGATCTATAGTTCTGAAATATCAGTGTAGTTGAAAAGAGAAAAGCCTTTACTTAGAATCTCTTTATGCTTTCTTTTGGAGGCTATTGTTTTATGACTTCATGGTGGACTCTAGACTGGATGACCCTTTTATCTATTTCACTTAAAATTGTATCCACAATAGATGCCTCTGCATTAAATAATCTAATGTATCAAAAATCTGTCACTGGGAAAAAATCTCTCAGATGTTCCTTTTTTAGGTATCATACAGGTGTCATACAGGTGGGTTAATTAACAAAATATTTGTTTAGGGAGCAGAGCTTCTGAGGCCACAATGATCTTGCTGACAAATCGGGATATGTGGTCACAGGTGAATACAGTGTTGGATTCAGTTAAAATAAATTCAGACAACAGAAAAGTGGGAAAATAATTGCAGGTCGATAGACTGGTCTAGCAGGTGCTGTAGTTGTTATCGAAGTTTTTACTACTGATAATTGCCTAAGTAAAGGATGAAGGTTTTTTTTCTGTAGCTTTGAAGCTTTGCTTTCTACCATTAATAGATTCTGAGCGCACGAAGAGATGTTGACAATGCTGGCATTTGGAATGAACTCCAAATCTACTTCCTTTTCACCCTGATCACAAATTTATTTTGTGAAAGTGAAGAAATCTGAAAATGTTTATGTTTAAAAGCTACAAAATCTTAATCACTTTTTGTAGCTTGAATATATTAACTTCACAACCAATTTTAATAGATTTAATTAAGCTCAAAAAATAGGATAGTGAATCTTTAAATGCTCCAGTTAACTAGAAAATGGCATCATCTTCCTTTCACTCCCCCACACTGCCTTTAATTATTCCCCTTGAATTAAAACTATTTGCTGTAATTAATTTTTTTTCTTGCAGAGGTGCCACTGTATAAAGTAGGGGGAAATGCATGACTATTACATATGAAGACAGTTCATCTCATATCTAATTTCTGAAGACATATGACTGAATGTAATAAAAGGTTTTGCTTATAATAGACCTATTTTAACCCCAGAGGAAGCAAGGACTATTGAAGCTCATGGCATGTTCATTTTAAGAGGCAATTAAGGCCTTAAATCTTTGTTACCCTCCCATCTCCAAAACCCAAAATATTCTGCTAAATGGTTACTTTAAGAAATGTAGGTGATACAGTGTAACTCAGTACACCAGGCTTGTCTGAACATGTACTAGTATAGTTCTTAGTTTGCTGTTTGAATGAATTACTTTTCACATTGTTTATTCTGCACTTAGACTTTAGCCTCTAAACTTAAGAGTTTAGCCTTGCAGGCACAATGGATAGGGACAAAAGTATGATCTACAAATTGTAGTAGTTGAACAAATTCAACACTTTCAATAATTTGCTAAAGAGATACTTAAAGAATAATCAGGTCCTTTTGCTTAAGAATTTATTACTTTTTTTTTTCTTTTTTTTCTACTAAGACACATTTTATTTACCAGATCATCCACCTCAATAAATACAGTTGCAAAACTGTGGTTTTGGAAAGAGTTATGAACCTAAACTCATGCAAGTTGCCCTTGCAACTCCTCTCTTCCTTCTTTTCCCAAAGAAGTAATTTTCAGTGTTAATTAACCTCAAATGGACAGGATGATGTCATCATCCCTAACAATAAATGTATGCAGGAGTGTAACATTTCTATGACAAAACGGAACTCAATAGAGAATTAGTCGATTTAGAAAAAAAAATCCATAATTATTTTGCATTGAGACTGTGAAAGTTTGTCTTTTGAAGAAGAAGGTACTATATATATTATATATAATTTAAAAGATATAAAATATATAAAATTTAAAAAACTTATATAAAAGTAAAATTTATATTAATTATAAGTTGACATATAAAAATTATAAATAAAATTTACATAAAAATAAAAATTTAATTTTTATTAGAGAATTGCATATTGGTTCTAAATAATCTTTTGAAAATCCAAAATACCAAAATGTTAACTTGAAACAATTTTAGTTTCCTTTGAAAAATGTTACTAATTTTTGTTGAAGTTTTGTTGACCATTAAGCTGTTAATTTTTTCTGCCCAGGAAATATTTTCCTTTTCAGATCAGAAATGTAGTTGAAATCTTTTTACCAACTCAACTGTCTAGCTTTGCAGTTAAACAAATATTTTAGCATGTAAACTTTGACACAGGGTATCCTGTAAACTTTGATGATCATGGATTGATGTGTCTTGGATAAGGCCATAGAAGCTAGTTGCAAACAATTCTATGATCTCAATCAAATTTGTGAAAGTATAATATTGCACTGATTAGTCACAATTTTTGCATTAATTACTGTGGTCTGTCTTTTGTGAGAAGGCAAATCATAGCCCGAGGTAGGAGAGTAATGAATATATCAAGTAAGAATAGATTAGCGATCTCTTCTACACTGTTAGCTGCCTCGGTGGAGAACCAGTATTATGTATTTCAGAAAAAAATAAAATCTCCTTTGTTTTACTTCTTATTTTAAACTAACCTAAAGACCTTTCACATCTATTGTCCTTTTATAATTTACATATTTCTACTAGAATTTTACATTTCTTTTAAGTTGTACATAAACTGGTTTTCCTCAGGCACTTTAGACTGATATATTCAAACTGTAATCTAAACTATATTACCTATTAGTTGCTTTTAATATTAAAAAGTATAACTAAAGCATGCAAGGGATTTATGTATGGATTTTTATTCTAAAATCTGTGCATCAGTTCTGTGTACCTGCTATGACTCACTATATGATTGTGTATGG
Source organism: Numenius phaeopus (assembly GCA_030770645.1). Classification (NCBI taxonomy): domain Eukaryota; kingdom Metazoa; phylum Chordata; class Aves; order Charadriiformes; family Scolopacidae; genus Numenius; species Numenius phaeopus. The sequence continues at coordinate 669,440 of JARKVS010015473.1, read as the reverse complement.
TCTTTTTTTATCCTTGAATGTTCACCTGACATGCCTCAAGAGTACTAAATCACTTTAATTGCCTTACTTGAAAATAAGAAACAGTAGTACCAAAATATCCAGCATTTGACTCCTGAAAATGTCTGTCTGGCGCTCTAAGAGTAGGGGTAGAAATGGTACAAACGAATTACTTTTTTTCTGAGAAGACAAATCTGTTTTCCAGAATAAATAGATTAGCGTTAAAGGCAATACAAGCCTGACTCCACTGTCCAATAATATGGAAAGTTTTATAATTACCAGTAATGATGGTGAATTTGTCCCAAGAACCATAATGAAATTAAAATAAAGATTTAGTAATTAATGGCTATTAACAGAAAATTACTGCCCCACGAGATATATTTGAGTGATTTCAGCACTGTTGATAAAAATGACAAGTCATAATCATGAAATTGTTTTTGTTTTTTGATTTTTTTGTGTATGTTGGATCCCAGAGACCTCTTGAAATATCACTAAGTTTAAAAGCAATGTATAGAGTAGATACAACTGTAGAAGCATCGCTAGCACAAATTAGTTCACACGCCAGATTTTCTCTTCCTAATGACATGTCTGTGGAATGATATTAAAATGAAATGACATGTCAAGTACTTCTTGATCATTGATACTTTCATGTGTGTTTGCAATGGGAGATTTTCTGCTGGGAAATTATGTGATGCAGCTGAGTAGTTTAGCTGTGGTAATATAAGGGAAACCAATTAGATCTGAAGGCAAAAAAGGTAGATTCAGCTTTGGAACAGTAACAACTGCCATAAAAAAAGACATCTTGAGGATTTAGTAAATGGATAATTAAATGGGGGGTGTTAAATAGTAACATACACTTTGTATTTTTTTATTTGATGATAACACTGAAGAGCAAAAGAACAGAGAGTTGGTTGCACTTCAAGCAATTATTATAATTAAAGCTGTGCAGGGACATAGCTTATGGATATTCAGATCTTCTGGGAGATGACAGAGAGGTACAAGATTCTTGCTGGTAAATTGATTAATCTTAATTTGTGGATGGCAGGAGGTAGTCCTGTTACAGAGTTCAAAATAAATGTTAGCTTTGCACATGTGTACTTTCACTTTTTAAATAATATCATTCATGTGACCTATTTTTGGAGTTCATAAAAATTAATAAGGTTGTGTTGCAAAATTTTTGAATGTAAGAGAATTTTTATGGTGCCAACAGATGTGTTTGGTTTTTTTTCCCCCATGATTCTAGTCATCTTATTGTACTAGAAAGTCTAGTTAAAAGTGTAGCGTACACTGCATCAGTTTTACATATCTTGCTGTTTCACATCATGGAATCCCTAACAAACAGGAAGGTAGTTTCACCTTGTAAAAAAAAAAAAATTGACAAATGGTTAAAAAAGTAGTTAGACAACGTCCTTTATATGTCTTATGTATGCAGTAAAACTGTTACTGGTTTTAATGTGTATTACTAGACAGGAAAGCAGTTTGCTAATGGTTTGGGTAAAATTGCTTCTTTTCTTTTAAACAACCATAAAATTAGTGCAATGCTAAATTATGTAATGGTCATAAGCTACTGCAATAATGTGGTTCCTAATTACTTAAAAGTTTCTTCAGCTACTGGAAGAAACAACTATTTCAGTTTAATTACTTATGAATACTTGTCATTGACATAGTAATTTGCATTTTTTTATGCAGATGTACATTTGAGTTTGTTGTAGAGTAGGTCTGCTCAATTGTTATTAAAACAAAGTTTTATTGTCTCTTTAGTTTTTTGTGAAGACTTATTTCACAAAAGTGCGTACTCAAATGAAAAATACAGAATCATAGAATGGTTTGGGTTGGAAAGAACCTTAAAGATCATCAAGTCCCAACACCCCCTGCCATGGGCAGGGACACCTCCCACTAGACCAGGTTGCTCAAAGCCCTGTCCAATCTGGCCTTGAACTCTTCCAGGGGGGAGCACCTCTGTTATGAGAAAAGGCTGAGAGACCTGGGTCTGTTTAGCCTGGAGAAGAGAAGACTGAGAGGGGATCTCACCAATGCTTATAAATTTCTAAAGGGTGGGTGACAAGAGGATGGGGTCAGGCTCTTCTCAGTGGAGCCCAGTGACAGGACAAGGGGCAATGGACACAAGCTGGAACATCGGAGATTCCATCTCAACATGAGGAAAAACTTCTTTCCTTTGAGGGTGATGAAGCACTGGAACAGACTGCCCAGGGAGGTTGTGGACTCTCCTCTGGAGACATTCAAAACCTGCTTAGATGTGTTCCTGTCCAGCCTTCTCTGGGTGAGCCTGCCTTGGCAGGGGGGTTGGACTAGATGGTCTCTGAAGGTCCCTTTCAATCCCTACAATTCTGTGATTCTGTGATTCAGGGATGGGTCCTCCATGACTTCTTTGGGCAACTCGTTCCAGTGTCTCACCATCCTCACACTAGAGGATTTCTTGCTAATATCTAATCTAAATCTACGCTCTTCCAGTTTAAAAATGTTACCCCTCATCCTATCACTACAGTCCCTGGTAAAGGGTCCTCCCCATCTCTCCTGTAGGCACCCTTTAACTACTGGAAGGTTCCTACGAGGCCTCCGTGGAGCCTTCTTTTCTCCTGACTGAACAACCCCAAGTCTCTCAGCCTGTCCTCACAGTAGAGGTGCTCCAGCCCTCTAATCATCTTTGTGGCCCTCCTCTGGAATTGCTCCAACAGGTCATGAAATCATGATTTGTAAATAGGATTAATCATGAAAACATGATTTGTTTTCAGTACATTCATTTGGATAATGCAATCTTCTGTACAGTGGCAGACCTATCCAAGTATTAGCAAGCAGTCCAAGTATTTTTTACTTCTGACCAACCAGAAGTGAACAGCTTTAAGGGTAGAAATCCTTTCCTTTCTCACCAAGAAGCTCTGAGTAATTCCAGATGCACCTAGATGCTTGAATTTCCCAAATTCTGCCAAATTAAGCGCCATTTGTTGGTACTGCAGGTGATATCAGGAGAAGCTGCAAGTATCAGAGTGCAGCAATAGGAGTGGGTCTGCTTTTGCTTTTGCAGCTGGGTTCATCATTCCCTGTGTTCACCATCTGGCCCTGATTTTTATCTCACCATGAGCCCTGTTACTGCTCTCTGTGTCTGCTTTTATGAGCAGCTTTTCTCAACCATGGTCCTGCCGATGGAATTGGTAGAAACCTTTATATTGAGAAGGAGTCACAGTAATCTTCTACTAAGTTAATAGTAAAACTGTGGGAGTGATCTTCGATTTTGAACTTTGGACAACATTTTTTCTATACCTTTGATCTTTTTTGCAAATGCTTGAGAAGTTGCTTTTAAACCCTTTTTTTAAAGATTGGTCAACTCTAAGCTGGTTTGAACTCATGGACACTAATTTTAAACCAAAAAAGTTTCCATAAATCCAGATTAAAGTATTTCAAAATTGCTCCGACTGCAGTTATTTTGAACCTTTTAATTGCTTTTATGCTCTCTGTTACCTGATTACATTGCATTAGATAATTTGTGATTTCCTTATTTTGCCTAAATACATCAAAAGATGAATTAGTGGAGAATATTGCCTATGAGTATAATGAATTCATGAGAACTGTGAGTGGTTAATAGTTTTTCAAATCACACAGAGAAAACCCAGAATTTATTTCTACACCTCATTGGTTATCCTTGCTAAGCCAGCAGTTCCCATACTTTTTTTTTTCTTCTGTCAGCTAAACTAGTAACAGAAGTACTTGCCTTCTTCATATATTAAAATATTATTTTACGTGGGCTTATTTATTATCAAAATGAAAATAAATGCTTGGTGCATACATGGTTTTTTCATCCTGTGTGCTTTTATATTATGTCATCCTTTCTTGTTTGCAAAACTGCTGGGAATCTTATGGAAACTTCAAAATCCATTTTCAGTGAAATAAGGTACAGAAAAATGCATACACTCTTGCTTCCTGAAAAGAAAATATTGTGTTGGGTGACACTGTGATTTAATAGATCTGATGGATGAGAATAAAACAAGCAAATGGACTTTCTGACAAGCATCTGTGCATATGATTTGTTGATCTTACCCATATTACTGCCAATCATTTGGCTGCTGATGGTCAGTAAGCCACTCCTACAGCAAGATAAAATGGATTGGTAGAAAAGTTGCCATGTTTTTCGTTGTAGAGCCAAAATTTGAGTTACCAAACATTTTTTAACAAAGGCTACATGTGAAAAGAATTAATGTCACTGGCCCTGAGAAGTTATGATACCCATGGGTCTATTGTGGTATGCCACAGAGAAGTTGTGGATGCCCCATCCCTGGAAGTGTTCAAGGCCAGGCTGGATGGGGCTTTGAGCGACCTGGTCTAGTGGGAGGTGTCCCTGCCCATGGCAGGGGGGTGGAACTCAATGTTTTTTAAGATACCGTCCAACCTGAACCATTCTATGATTCTGTGATGTGTTACCTAGAGGGCTGTCATGTGGACTTCACAGCCAGATGCACCAAAGAAAAATAAGTGTGTAAAAGCACAATTAGATTGCTGGCAAAATGTATGGGAGTAGAGATATATTTTTTTCTGCTTCATTAAAAAAGTCCTCCTAGTCCTCACTTATGCCAGCTGCAGCACAGGATCAGAGGACAGTGACTATTGCTGCATCCGTTCTCAGTTCTGCTTTGCTCTCATCTGAGCGTAGTGTGAGGTGTGCTTTGCTGTTGGCAGTTCCTGAAAACCTAGTGGGAAGAGACTCAAAGGAAGTGGTGTATAAAGAGGAAAAGAAGACTCCAGATGTATTCTTCTGAAACATTTGTGCATATGGTTGGGTGAAGATGCATTTGAAACAGCTCATTGGTCAGTCAGTCAGACACTGTGATTTCTAGTTATCGCTCCTTTCAAAAAATTATTATGGATATTAGAAGCAAAATAGTAACACTAATTGTTGCTTTTTTTAAAAAAAAACCCACAACACTTTGTATGTTGATTCAATATCTTAAGGGAATAGGGATGGAAGTTTGAAGAAATATTTTGTGGTTTTGTCTTGATGATTCCCTCAGTTCAAAAAAATTAAAAATTTAATAGGTCAGTTCTTGATAATATTAAGCAAGAGTTTATTAGACTAGTGAATATTTTAACAGGAAAAACCAAAACAAGCAATTTTCTCTGTAAGGAAAAAAATTTTAGCACATGTTTCAGTGTTGTTATCTGCAGGGATCTTCATAGAAATAGATCGGACTTCATAAGGTACTGGGAGTAGAGCTATGAAGTGGCCATTCATTCTGTATGTGTACATTTTCATTAGTCTAGAAAGACCTTTTCTTTCAGGTAATAATCCTGAAACAGATATTTATTTAGATCTGAGAATGTGGGTACTTCATATTTAGCACGTTATTAAATACAGGGTAAGGCCAATGAGCTATAATAGTCAGAGGGACAGCCGCTGTTCTGAGGATACATTTGGCTTTTGAGGGACAATGGCCTTTAGAAAAAAGCAAGTCCTGTTAATTCCAGCTTCCCATTCATTTTGATGGATGTTCTTGTCAAATGGATGTGTTAGATCCAATCCCAGAGAACAAGCATTTTGAATGACTGGAAAACGAACAGCTACAAATACACTCCACCATTAAGCAGTTGTTAAATCTCCATCATAATCTGTTTTAGTCCATGATTTCAAGTAGACGGGTACTTTTCTTACCCTTTGACTGTTTAATTCGAATTGGTTCTTTCTCAGTTGTTTGACAGCAAAAGTTAACTTTCTCATATGCAAGTACTAAATTAGATTCTGTATTCATAGAACACATGAGCGAATGCTTAATATTTTTTAGGCATATAATTTAAATGCAAATGACTCCTAGGCTTTAAATGAATCATGTGCTTTACTAAATAAGTACCAAAACAGTGAGCAGGGGCATGAGAGGTGGGAGGAAGCTGTTCTGTTATAAGCATATGTTAGGTCTGTCTTCATTTCATGGTCTTAGGGCTGGCTAATAAGGTGTACTACATTGTGAAATAATAAATTTTAATTGTTTTGTTTACAGCATGGCAAATTTGTGACTTAAGCATAATTTATGTAAAACTTGTAAGTGGCAAGTGGATGTGGACAGTAGGTAGACTAGATGGATTGTATTACTAAATCTAGAAAACAGCATTCAATTAAATGAAAATTAAATTTTCAAGAAATATGATGATTGTTTATAGAAATGTGATTAACTCGTTGCTTGTAATACCTACCATTGGGAAAAAACACTTGTAATGCAATTATAGCAAGTGAAGCTAAATTATTGTGTATTTAAAGGTTTAGAAGCATTGTGTGTCCTTGTTAAGTGGCCAGATTTTTTTTTAAATAGGTTAATCTCTAACATGTTATAAAAAGATACAAAGCTGTACTTTAAAAAAAAAAATCCTTGTGATTTTGAGAATAGTTAAAAAATAAAAATATTATTAAACTATTAGGACAATTTTGGTATATCAAAAAAAGAAAAGTATTTTCAAAAGCTAAATAATTATTAGATTTTTTTTATATTCTGATACTAAAAAGAGTGACTGACTCAGCTCAAGATTAAAAATACACCAAATATAACACATTCAAATCAGTTTTTAAATAGAATTTATTATTTAACTGTGTGAATGTATTTACATAGGCTTGAAAACTCACTGTACCAGTTTACTTTGCACCTTGAAGACAGCAATGCATGACTGCAGTCAGCTTAAATTTACATAGGAGATCTGCATTCAGATATCATATATTTCTGGTTCATGTTAATGACAGGGGTTACCATAAATATCTTAAAATGTCTTAAATGTCTTTAAATGTCTTGTCTTAAAATGTCTTAAAAATCTTCAGTCCATTAAAACAATTGCATACCCAGCCAGTCCAAGAAATATCTCTTCCTAATTTTCTACCTAAAGAGCACTTTTATGATTTCCCTGGAAACTTAGGAAATCACAGTGGCCTCTAGCAACTCTGTGGTACTCTCTGGTAACAACGTGGAAAATCAGCCTATGCAGTTCTTTGAGAAGGATGCTGAGTCTTGGAGAAAAAACAGAAAATAATTGAGATAGGTAAGAAATTTGGCCATATGAAGAGCGATGGTTTAAGATCTGCCATGTCACCAAGTTTTACGGACAAGGCTTGAAAGGGAGTATGAGACTGGTAGGAAGTGAAGGGCCTACATATGAAGGATTTGGAGAACAGAGGCCCTAACATGTAGAATATATGGGAAGGAGGTCATGAAGTTGGGTCCCTGGTGACACGTGTAGGTGAGGAAGAATGGGAAGGGGTAGTTAATTTTTGGGTCATCTGTCACTAATCAGAAAGCACGCAAATAACTAGAAAAGGAAGAATACAAGCATCCCGCTCCTTGCATACTGAAAATAATGCCTACAAGAGGAAAAAGTAACCTTTCCAGGAACTGTAGAAAACTCAATTTTCTTATAGCTTCCTTTGAGAACAGAAGAAGGTCTCTAACAGATGCTTTGGCAATAGCTAGGGGCAAAATGGTTAAGGCGTACTGCTTAACTGCTAAGTTCGAGACTAACGCTAGTATTGTGTCCATGGAGGCCTCACCAGAGCCAGCTGCTAACGGGTACTTTTTTTATTTCAAACGAGACATCTCTGGATTCGGCTGTTTTCCAAGCTACTGGAAGTGACAGGGCTAATATCATTCCACACCTTCCTCCTCTTCACCATCTATCTCCTTCTCCTAGTCCCAACTCATCTGATAGCACAATAAGCAAATTTTAAATGTTAGCCCAATATAAGGTTTCTTTCTTCTTCCCTGACAATCTTCCCCCCACCCCCAGAACTATAACAGGGGAAAACAGGTTAGTTTTCTTCTGTTACAGTGAGAAGGATTAGCTTTCTGTTTGACAAAAATGCTCTAAAACCACTTTTCAAAAGCATGGGGAGGAAAGGAACTAAAAGACAGCACCTAGACTTTCCCCATTTCAGTGGCAATAAGCCATTAATGCTGTTGTAGCCAGCTTGTGAAACTGTGTCCATAGGCAAATCAAAAAGGTTGTATGTGTATCAGAGAGATATCTCTGAATGCTATAAACATCTGTCTCTGCTTGCTGCTCACTGCAGAGAAGGGTGTGTGATAGCTGTTAGCTGCATGGATCATTTACTTTTGACCTTGGCAATAGTATTTTTTTTACCAATTTCCAAGTATACTTCTAAAGAAAATTTATATGCTTCATTGCTTTTAACTCCATTACAATGCACACAAATCTCAATCGTATAATGAATACCTTTAGTTTTTCCAGCAGTGTCATCTGCTTCTTTCTATTTCAATATAATAAACACTTTTATTTTGGAAATTCATCATGCATTTGAATCCTGCAGGTGTTTTCCTGCATGCCTTAATACATATCTGAATCAGAAATAATACAATTTCTTTTGATGGTCAAAAAGAGAGCTTAGCCCATGTAATATGGTCAATTTGCTATTGCTGTTGGCATTCACTCACAGCTGTATGATGGCTGGGCTTTTATTTTTTGAATAGATGTGATTGTATCAACTACTTCACTGCTTACCATTTTTTTGTGACAAATAGCATGAAGATGTACTTAATTTAATTTTCAGTAATGAAGGACACTGTCAAGGTTGCATAGTCTTGAAATCATACCACTTTGAAAGTTGTCCTTTACTGTATGCATTGGCATTTTTTCCACAAGTGATCTCTGAAAGAATACTTCTCTTCAGCATCTTGTATTTACCTTTCTTATAGGTGCTCCTGAAAGTCTCTAAGATTATGATTACCCCAAATGTATTTTTTTAATTGAAATGGCAGCTCTTCTAAGTGTACAGAACATCTTGCATATACCTATAGTTGTATGGCAATACAAGCCTTTCTTGTGTCTATTTTTTTTCCTCCTTTGTGTGTTTTTATATGCATCTCTTCGCAGCTAAAGGAAGTGCTTTCCTATTCATGCCATTTCTTTTTCTCTATTTAAAATTGCCTAAAAGAGAAAAATTTGCAACACTGTGTTTATGGCTAGAGACAGATAATATGTCAAAAGCAATGTAGAGAAATCATGACTGCTGCTACAATGCGCAGTCCTCAATGACAGTTTAGCTTCTGGAGATGATGCAGGTGTGGGAAATACTGTCATCAGGACAACATTTGAGAGTGTATACCTTCAGTGTAAAAAGCTCAGAGGTAGAAGATTTCAGGCTAAGCTCTCCACAACCGTCAGTGATAGAAAGCTCCACAGCAGGAGCCTTGAGAATCCTGTAAGTGGGTATGGATGAGCATCACAACCAGGCTTGAATTTTTCTGGAGCATGTGGCTCAGGACACTTGAACTGCACTGAAAAGCAGATCTGGATGACTAAAGCTCCAGGCCAGGTGAAAAGGGATCATTTAATACCATGTTAAGGAACTGGTTTGTGAAGAGTTTCTGGAATTCTCAGAAAATGATGGGTCTGTACAAGAAAACTCATGCTCCAGAGAGGCTTCAGAACTCAGGATGCATCTTGTGTGTTGGCCTCATATGTATACTAAGTGGATGATACGGGACAAAAAAAGCACTGCTTAACTTTCCAGAAGGTCAAGAAATTAGGTGTATGGTGTCTCTGGCAGAATGCCAGAGGATCCTCATGCTGGAAGCCAATCTTTCTGTATTATGTAAAATTCTGGTGTTTTGACTAGTTTAAATGTCTTTCTTACCTAAAATCTCCTGCAGCCCAGGCAGAAGGAGGAACTCAATTTTATTTCCTTAGCTCTTAGATTTTTATTATCTTTTTTTTTCTTAAACATTTGGGCTTTGAAGAAAAAGTAGAAAGGAAAAGAAGTTATTAAAAAAAAAAAAACCACAACATAATAAGGAAGTGACAGAAAAAAGTAAAAAGAAATGAATGAGGAAAGCTGCTACAGTTGTGCAAGGACACAGAACCTGGGAGTTTTCAGCTGAATTCAGATTGATTTGGGATCAGGTATTTTGTCTCAGTTTGTCTCCAAAATCTTAACTTTTTACACAGATTTTTTTTCAGTAACTTTAATAACTGTGTTCCTTTAAACCTACTGAAGGATTATGCAGACCTTGGAACCAACCAGAAATTATGAAATCTGAATAAATGGAAATATGTATGGAAATTGGTCTTATGTAAATGGAAATTTAGATTGTGAAGTTTCTGCAATTCCTGTAAACACATGTGCTGTCAGGAATATCATATTCTATTTGCCAAGTAAAACATGATCATAGTTAGATTTCTGGAATTATGGTTTCATGATGTTTCCTGTTCTGCTTAATGCTCTGCTGGCTAAGAGCTTGTCTGACCCACAAAGATGTCATCATTTTAGTCTTGGTTAGTATTTAGTGGTCATGTATCTTGGCATTGCCATAATTAAAAAAGCAGTCATATCACCAGTTCAGATAGAGAAGCAATAAACAGAGGCAAACAAAACAGCAAAAGATTGCTTCTGTTTCATGAACCCAAAAAAAAAAGCAGTTGAAGAAAGCGTACAAGTTTCATTGGGAGCAGCATTCTTGCAGGATCTTCATTTGCTGGAGCTGCTGAGAACTGAGATCGGTAAAGGAGACTGCTCCCTGTCCTCCTACCCACAGCTTTTTCTATCACTTCAGTCAACCAGGCAACAGCACACAGACAAACCTGGGGAGGAGGCAGACAGCAAAACAATCAAAAGGCAGAGAGAGATGCTAGCATTTTTTCCAACTAGAATTTCAAGGGATTTGTTTTTCTATTAATGTATTCCAGATTTTATCATTACATTAACTTGGGAAACACTTTTTATTTTTACATCTGGAAACAACTTTTAATTCTCTTTGAAGAACTAAACACATTTGTCATCCAGGAGTATAATATTTTCTCTGTCAGGACGACACATAACCTAAAATTATAAGATGACCTGTGGAAAGATGAAAAGATACGCCTCTCTGTTTCATGGAATTTTTCTTATCCTAATTAATGGTGAGGCTTCACAAAATGGTAGAGCTGATCTAACAAATCACAGCTGTCAAAGGCCTCCTATTTCTCTTTCATGTACGCTATCAACTGCCTACTGACACCAAGCTCCATGCTGGTTTTTTCCTTTGCAGTGATTTTGGTGCTCATTTGACTGTTCAGTGGATTGATTCATCTTGCTAAACTCTCAGGATGTTAACCTGACAGGAGATGCAAATTGCTTTATGTGAGGTTCATGAGTTTATTTGGCTCACCTGAGGCGTGAGAGTGCCAGAGCTGGCCTGTGTGGCATCACAAGGCTCTAGGATGTCCCTGTGAGTGTCAGTGACCAATTCAGTTATCTCAGGAAACCTTCACTTGTGTGTTTTTTGTTTTTTCTTTCTGTCCAGTAAATCACATACAATGTTTCGACCTACCTGTTTTGGTTGATTTCCTCTGTGCTAAGCAGGTAAGAATGCACTGTGGAAATAGCAACACACAATTAATACTTGGCAAGACACCAATTTAATCAGTAAAGCAGGCAAATAGTCTGTTTAGTAAGGCTAACAACAAATGAAAAAGAATAAATATCAGCTTACAGGTAAATAGAAGAAAAACTGCAGATATTTTTTTTTTCAGTTGCTAATATAATACAGCAATGGTAGGTCTACTTATCATACTGCTGTATTAATTGCTTATCAGTATTTTGTATGGGGCAGCTTTATTCCCAGCATAGAGCAATTTGGCTATAATGACCAATTGCTATTCGGTACTTGTTTACTACAAGTCTGTACTATACTGTGCTATTGTATTGTCAGATTTCCAGGGCAAGGAGTTTGTGTTCTGACACCTTTCTCCTATTACTCAGTGTTGTGTATGTGAAGATTGTTCTGGCTGTATAAATAGCAGTTGATTGTGTGTGCATGTGTGCATAAGAGGAAGAGGGAGAGAGATGGAGAAAGTGGGAAAGGGAGGGAAGGAGAGAAACCTTACCCCCAGATGATAGCTAAAATTCAGCAGGACTCACAAAAATAGCGTGCTAATGGTTCTTCTATCTGGCTTGGCAATATGGAAATTGGACACGTTGTTTACCATAATCTGCTGGTGGTTAATTTTTCATTTGGAAAGGAGACTGCAGTTTGGAGCTACCTGAGAGCTGAATGCTTTATAAAACCTTCTGCTGAGAAGAAATTTAAATATCAAAAATGCATAAACAGAGCCTTTGCCTGCCAAAATTTACATGTTGTTAGTTCTGTGGAGAAAGAATATTCAAACCTACCTGCTGCTTTTAATGAGTCCCGAGGTATTTTCCCCAAACTTGTGAATCAGATCAACTGCTAACTAAATGAATACTGACTGTCACTATCAGAGCTTCTGATTAAGGGCTTTTTACGTGCTAGGTTGGTCTAATTTGGCACTGTGTCAAATTAGAGACATTTTGATAATCCTTTTCTCTTGCAGCAGTATACTAATTGTAAATAGTTAATTCCAGCTTTGTGACTGTACTGTAAAGAAGTTGCCCTACTCTGTCAGCCATCTAAATAATATATAATTGTTAGCACAAATGCACAAAAACCATGATATCTTGCTTCACTATCAACTGTCAGAGGAAGAATATTCTCACCTGGTAGCATTCAGTTACTCACATTTCTAGTTTTGATGCTGAAGATTTTAAAAATAAAGAACTTCTGTCTATCATTGCCTGTGCGACCAAGGGAGAGTGGAATACAGTTTGACAATGCAACAAGACATAGTAAAGGACGGAGGTGATAAGTGTTAGGAAGAAGCCAGTATGTGGCAAAAGTTAACTGTATTGATTTTCGTGAGTTGTTAGAACAAGATCATAAGGCAATTGCTTTTTTAAATTTTTATATTACTTACATAGGTCCTACATACACCTTGTACCTCAGACCATTGACAGATAAGAATTGCTTGTATATTTACATACTATTGTTTTAATACTATAAATCACTACGCATCAGTATTCCAGTATTAAAATACTTCGGAGAAGCCTTAAGATAACACTGATAATAGGGTAGGGTAGAATAAAAATTCAAAAAAACATTTTTGTACATGAAAGTAGCTGCTGCTAATGGGAATCTCATGTCAGTTTAGTGTTACTGGTTTTATGCAATTTTTTGTTTTCTGCTTTTATAGCTTCATAAGTGAATTCTGCCCACCAAGAGGCAGACATTGCTTTGAGATTTCTTCCAGGCCGATTGTTGTGGTAGAGTTGCATTGGGTCACACACAAATGTAATGACTTCTCGGCATGAGAAGTGGGTGGATGAGTCGGTACATCTTGCTGCTTCTCCAATTGCAGGCCACCTATAAAAGACACAATGGTAAGTGTATGTAAGTGAAAAAGAAAGGACATGAGGAGAGCACATGCGAAAAGGTAGAAATGTCACCCCCTATTCACATCCCAACCTGAAGGCTCAAAAATGAAGTTAACAAGAGGGCCAGGATGTGCAAGTTGCCCATTTTGCAGCTGACAGAGCTGATGTTCTTGTCTTTGAAATAAATGTCACATAGCACTGGCAGCTGTCTTTCTTCTGCCAATCAGTTCCCAAACTCTTCTCTGACTTGTAGCCCTCAGGGAATTTATATTGTCTTTTCAATTGTTTTTTTTCTGCTGGCTTCCCCTTTTGTACTTCTTCATGGATTTTTGCCATTTGCCTCAATTATATTCTATGGAAAGCACTGAGGCTACTTTAATGTGATGATGAATCATCACATTAAATATCTGTCATGCTCTTACATTGCTGTGAAGAAAATAAAAGATTAAGAAAATATTTTCAATGTTGTTCATTTCCATTAAGGTGGTTCTGACTTGAGAATTGTGTATTTAGTGATAGTTTGGCAAAATTTCCAGGAATTTTTATGGAAAGATGGTTTTACTGGTCATAATAACATAACAGGTTTTATTTCTATTTTAGCAAGCAGTGGATTGCATTAAAAAACAGAACTGGTCTATACAGCTAGAATAGACCTCAAGTAGAAATTATTTAAATGTAAACAAGATGAGTATTAAGTCTTTTTTTTTTAATTGATGCCTCCAGAAGAACCATCACATCGCAATTGTAGCAGGGCACAACATTAAAGATTGCATTAAGCATCAGTACATCAATAACGTAAGTCCTCTCCTCTCCTCTCCTCTCCTCTCCCCTCTCCTCTCCTCTCCTCTCCTCTCCTCTCCTCTCCTCTCCTCTCCTCTCCTCTCCTCTCCTCTCCTCTCCTCTCCTCTCCTCTCCTCTCCTCTCCTCTCCTCTCCTCTCCTCTCCTCTCCTCTCTTCTCCGCTTCCTTGTCTTTCGGCCTATGTGAGGTCTGACATGAAGCAGAAGGTCTAGTCACTTTGCTCTGGTAATTGGAGTCTGACAGAAAACTTCCCAGTACTATGGTTTTTAACGTATGACTGGATGAGTTACCTTATCCCTCGATCTCCTCCTTCTTGGGAGAAATAAGTTCAGCCCCATCTTACACAGGAAGAGCTGGAATGCATTAATTTCTGTTCTAAGTTTCCCAAATGCAAGAGGAGCTATTAAAGAACATTCAAATTCCATAGCTTTCTGCACAAACTCTTTGTAACTTCTTTGTGTGTATATATAGCTTCTTTTAGGAAGCTTACTGTTAGATCAACATTGATACAAGGAAATGTGCCTCTTAACCATCTGCACTTATTTCAATTTTCATCATACTTTATCTTATATGTTCATAAGATAAAGAAGCTGCTCTTGTCTTGGTGGTTGCAGCATCTGCACCCACCAGAACTTTATAAATCTTGCTAAAAGCTTCCTTTGTCTTTTTCCTTTACTGTTGTTTTTTAGTGGCTCTAATTAACTACTGAAAGTTCAGTAGAATAACACCGCACAAACCCAAGAATAATATAGATTATTTATTATCAGGAAAACAGAAACAACACAAAATGTTTCATTCTTACACACTGAAAAATAGAAAACGTGGCTTTTACCTTTTTATGTTTCTCATTTACACTCATTTACACTCCATTTTCTTCTCTTTAGTGCCTATATCTGTGAACTCTGTGATAGCCAGTAAAATCTCCAGAGAGTTACTGTAGAGGTATATAACAGTGTAAGAACTTTATTATGTGTTTAAGCATTGTTGAAAATACATGTATCTATGGAAACTTAACAACATAAGTTAAAACAACATGCAAAAGGTTGTTAAAAGACGGGAGATGAGATATAGTCCCTTCAAGCAATAGCCTACAGTTGCAATGGTTTGGGTGTAGATCAGAGACACTGAAAGTAGTACTTTCTATTTCTAGATAACCATAAAAGGGGTATTTGTCTAGTAAGGGAAGAGCTTTGCTTCAATCCTGAGCAATGGTGTAACTAAGATTTCTTGTCTGATTTCATTTTTCTCTGTTGAGTTAGATGGCTTGAGTGCCATAAAAGCTGTAGGGTAATGTATCTGGTGCCTGAAAGAGTGGAATTATGTTGAGCAATGCATCCTGGTCTTGGCTTCCTATTTGACTCCCCTTTTTAACTTTTAATATAACAGCCAAATGTCAAAAAAAAGAGTCTTCAATACAGTGAACACTAAATCATATTCCTATGTTCCAGTATATACTAAATTAATTTTTACCTGATTATCTCATGATCTGATGATGTCATTGTTTGGCAACTAAATGTTATATTGATAGAGGGTAAGAAGCAAGTAAAATGGCAACAATATTTGCATTATATTTCCTCATTAGCGTTGGATTTTTTTTTCTTTATTTCATATAATCTCCCATATTTAGGCAGTGAGTTTCTTCTAGTTTTATTATGGTCGGTATTGCAAATGGAATTTGTGGAAATACAGTGTCATAAAATTAGAGTAACTACAGTGTAACATGGATTCCACAGTGATGTATCAGATTCTGCAGTCAAGGTTACTTCCCTTTAATGGCCATTTGGGATCATTTTCATTCCATGTTAAAGGCAATTGCTTATCTATAACAATATCTGTGAATCTAGTTACAAACACACTGTGGCAGCTTTACTGATTCTGTAATACCACTTTGTAGCAAACCTTTGCCTGTGGTAATAACAACCATTGCTATGGCCTAAGCTAGATGTATAATATTATAGTTCAACAACACACACTGCAATGTTAGAGCTTATTTTTCCAAATGAGGTAATCCTTTACCTGACAAGATCAGGAATGAATTCTGCTGTCTTCAGAACAGATTCAGATGTACCACTTCTCTTGTGAAGGTACTGAAGGATCAGTATTAAGCAGGATCTGGCATGATATAGAACAGTTTGCAACCTTTTGGTAATATTTATTAGTTGTCCATCTGCTTGTACATGTAACATTTGTTTATCCAGGCATTTTAAGGCCATCTGTATTTTTGTGCATTCAATATCCTAGTGCTAGCCTGAATATTACTGTCAATAGTCATGCCCTCCGTTGTTATTTGCAGTTAATTAGGATAGACTTACCAGACTATTCACCCAGAATTTAAGAAGGAGAAATTGTCTAACTGTTGGTTTGTTCTTCTCCTTCATTTGATAAATGTTTACTGTCATGGCTCAATAAGGTATGAGCTACAGTCTGTTAACTTTGGCACTTTGTATTTGCTGAGGATGCTTGGCTTATCCTCCCAAACTTCCACCTAATTCCACTTAATTTATTTACTTTCATTAATTTCTTGCATGAATCTGTGATCAACTATGTGGCCATTATTAACACTGATTGGACACATAGTTGAATACAATTTTTTTTATTAAATTGAAGAGTGGAAAAGTCTGATTTAGACTTTTTTTTTTTTTTCAGTTAACTCAACAGATACATAGATAGCACTAAATGGGAAGATTCAATGGCATAGATATATTGTCATTATTTTTGAAGTTTACACCTGATGAGTTTTTTTACATATAAAAGGATCTCTATCCCTCTTTACCCCTCTACTCTGCGCTCGTGAGACCCCACCTGGAGTACTGTGTCCAGCTTTGGAGTCCTCAACACAGGAAGGACATGGACCTGTTGAAACAGGTCCAACAGAGGGCCACGAAGATGATCAGAGGGATGGAGCACCTCCCCTATGGGGACAGGCTGAGAGAGCTGGGGTTGTTCAGCCTGGAGAAGAGAAGGCTGAGGGGAGACCTCATAGCAGCCTTCCAATATCTGAAGGGAGCCTACAGGAGAGCCGAAGAGGGACTCTTTGTCAGGAAATGTAGTGACAGGACAAGGGGTAATGGTTTTAAATTGGAAGAGGGGAGATTTAGATGAGATATTAGGAGGAAATTCTTTACTGTGAGGGTGGTGAGGCGCTGGAACAGGTTGCCCAGGGAAGTTGTGGGTGCCCCATCCCTGAAAGTGTTTTAGGCCAGGCTGGAGGGGGCTTTGAGCAAGCTGGTCTAGTGGGAGGTGTCCCTGCCCATGGCAGGGGGGTTGGAACATGATGATCTTTAAGGTCCCTTCCAACTCTAACCATTCTATGTTTCTATGATTCTATGATCTAAATACTGTCAGTTTGATGCAGACACATTTACATCTGAGTTTTCAGTTTTAAAAAAGTACTTGAAACATTGAAAAAAAGCCAAAGTGACTTGTTAATAGAGGTATGCCATTTTGATTAGATCCATTATTAGTAATATTTTCCATTAAACCAGGACAATATGGGATTTGGGGGCCTAGCTGTTTTCCTTTGTCACTTGTGAATGTAAATATAAATATTTATGTAATACTCTGGAGGACTAAGTATGTTAAATTGAAGAGTTGTGCAGTGTACTTGGATGGAAGATTTTCACAGGTTCAGATATTCAATACATAGTTGTTTTACCCCTTTTATACAAAGAATAGTATGTCTCCTTTTGTTTTCCCCAGGCCACTTAGGATGTATTTTCAATTAAAAAAAAAATCTGAGCCTTCTTCACCTTTTCTGTATTGAACATTCTTTGGGCCTGGCATCAACTCCCATCACTTTGTTCAGAATCCATATCACTAACAACATTCTTTTTGTGAGACATGGAAATGTCTCAGGCAGCAACATTATCACTTCTGTCTTGTATATTCAATTTCTGTGTTTATGCAACCCATTACCTTGTTCTTTTTGCTGTAGGTGTGCACAGATGCATGCATCTTTGAACAGCAACCAGTAGTATTATCTCTTTATTGTTTTTTTAATTGATTGTTTCATTCAACACATCATTCTTAGATTGACTTTTTGCTCCTAGGCAATGTAAGAAAAACTAAACTGAACATTGGTTATAGAAGTTGAAACTTTGTGGTTTATAAACATAGTTTATTTTCTAAAATACCATGCCACACAACTTCAAGCTTTTGAAAACAGCTGCATTCCAGGGACTGGTTCATATAGCTAAAATCTGAGTTAGACAAAATGGCATTAGACCAAAGGTATGTGTGAAACAAAGGGAATTAAAGATCTGAATCCTCTGAAGATGCGGTAGCTTAGTAATGTAGCTCATCATTATCATTTTTTTGGTGAGTATAGTTGAATGGAAAAGGCAGCAGAAAGTGATCATCTTGTCAATATGTTACCCTCAGTGGCCTTCCTGAATTTCTTGATGCAGCCACCAGTAAACTTTGTGCACTTGAGACACAATTTAATAAGTGCAGCTCCTTGCCAAATTTCTGCAATCAGAACAGTGCATCATGTACAGTAGAAGGAACTGGACATCTCAAAATCCCTGTAAAATTTCCCTGTATTCGGCACTGGTGAGGCCCCACCTTGAGTACTGTGTGCAGTTTTGAGCCCCTTACCACAAAAAAAAGACATTCAGGTGCTGGAGCAGGTCCAGAGAAGGGCAATGAAGCTGGTGAGAGGTCTGGAGAGTAAATATTTTGAGGAAAGGCTGAGGGAGCTGGGGTTGTTCAGCCTAGAGAAAAGGAGGCTGAGGGGAGACTGCTGGAGAGGGTACGGCAGAGGGCTACAAAGATGATTAGGGGCCTGGAGCATCTCCCTTACAAGGAAAGGCTGAGGAACTTGGGTCTTTTTAGTCTAGAGAAGAGAAGGCTGAGGAGGGATCTGATCAATGCTTATAAATACTTAAAGAGAGGGTGTGAAGAGGACGGGGCCGGTCTTTTTTCAGTGGTGCCCAGGGATAGGACAAGAGGAAATGGGCACAAACTTGAATATAAGAAGTTCCACCTAAACATGAGGAGGAGCTTCTTTACTTTGAGGGTGGCAGAGCACTGGAATAGGCTGCCCAGAGAGGTGGTGGAGTCTCTTTCTCTGGAGACATTCAGAACCCACCTGGACAAGTCCCTGTGCAACCTGCTCTAAGTAGACCTGCTTTGGCAAGGGGGTTGGACTAGATGATCTCTGGAGGTCCCTTCCAACCCCATGTGATTCTGTGATTCTATGAGACCATATCAGTCTGTACAACTACCTGAAAGGAGGTTGTAGAAAGGTGGGGGTCGGTCTCTTCTCCCAAGTCACAGGCAATAGAACAAGAGGAAATGGCCTCAAGTTGCACCAGGGGAGGTTCAGATTAGATATTAGGAAAAATTTTTACACTGGAAGGGTTATTAAGTGTTGGAATGGGCTGCCCAGGGAAGTAGTTGAGGCACCATCCCTGGAGGTATTTAAAAGACGGCTTGACATAGTGCTTAGTGACATGGTTTAGTAATGGATTGTGGGTGGTTTGGGTTTTTTTTAGTTTTGGGTTTTTTTTTTATCAGTTAGGTTGATGGTTGGGCTAGATGATCTTAAATGTCCCTCCAACCTAGACAATTCTATGATTCTAAAATATGACAAAAACATCTTCTGCAGCTATAGGACAGTGATAAAATTATTCTGTTCAGAAAAGAAACATTTCTTATTTCAAGTTCAATACTCAAGTTCTGGTCAAAACCAAGAGTATAGCAGCATGGTGATGAGAGAAGTTCTGTTTGAACAGACTACTAGAAATTATTTTGAAGACTGTTGGTTTTAATGTAATGAGATATAATACTGAAAGATGAAAGGAAAGACAGCAAAACAAGAATCTTTGTTAATGATTCTGTCTAGTAAGGTGAATTGAGACTATGAAAAATTAGCACATTTTGTTGAAAAAGATTGATCTCCATCTCATCTGTATCAAGCTTTTGATTCATGTGGATTTTTGCCTTTTACTTTGGATGGTGCTGATCTTAATTCTTGCAGAATAACTCACTGTCAAGAAGGGCATGGGCCCTGTGCTTAGGTATAGAGATACTATAGTCCAAATTTTAGCTTTCCAGTAACTGAGTTAAAATAGGAAGAAAGTAGGATTTGTTTATGTAAGTCATAGGAAATACTCTGTCTTTGACAAACCTGTATAGCAGTCTTTGAGAACAAGAAAGACCTTTTGCACTGAGGCATACTCTGTATCCTTAGTCAATCAGAACAAACAAAATTAAGTTAAACTGCAATGCAATTTTAGAAAAATATATTGAAAAATAAAGTGTAACTGTAAGAATAAAGAAGTACTTGAATGGATCTCCTGGGCAAAGTGACTTAGTCGGCTAAGTAAGGTGTGAGTAGGACTAATTTGTATTAAGGTGGTGACATTGACTGGATGACTCTCTTTGGACTGTACTTTTTTCTAAGTTATTCCAATTTAATTTTTTTTCTCCCCTTTAAGAGTAAATTCTCAACTGGAGTAGTGCTGGAACAATCCAGGAAACAGAAGAAGTTATTTTAATTGGCAAAGTTGTTCTGCATATCTTAAAGATAAGAGTGAGAATTACAGTAGTCCTTAGGTGTTAAATATAATAAATTGGTGATTCTGCTTGTGTGTACATAGATATGACAAGTATAGTAATGCAAATAGAGAAACCTTTCAAACCTAGCCAGCAGAATTTGGATTGTGGGGTTTCTGGTTTTTTTTTTTTCAGTTGCTTGAAGTTCACTTGCAAATAAAGCATCCACTTTAGAAAACCCCTGTAATATTATTGGTAAGTTCAGAAAACTTGTGGACATGAAGATTGAAAGCATAATAGAAATAAATGCAAAATAATTATTCCCTGAAACAATACTCATAATAATAGTAAGAGAGCATGTCACTCCCTTAATGTGTTTAGCACTAATCTTTTTCTTGTGAAATACACTAGAGAATATTCTCTGTAGAGAAGATGTTACGTTAAGATAGTGTTTATGGAGGTTGAGAGGTTTCAATAGAATTCTTTATTGTAATATTTTCTAAAATTCAGTGCAGATTGAATTTTGTTAGTAGTAGTCTATTGTATACCGTATACACCAGTCCAAATCAAAACCAGATAGCATCTACCCTTCTATCGGGCATTCTGGTGTTTTCACTGACTTAATGAGATTAGTGCAAACAATGGAAACAGTTGGTTTTCTAGGTTTCCTGGTGGCTTCAGAGCTACATGCAACTGTAGTAGTTTCCCTCTAAAAAAATACTTCATAAATATGAAGATAAGCCTCATAATGCTCTAGTGAGGCAAGCTAAAATTATTTTCTGTGTTTTGTAAGTGGGAGAAGGAAGAAGTTGCAAATCTGCAGATACAGAAACCAGATTTTCTGGGTTTGGGTGGGTTTTTTTTAATCATGAGAGATTTCCTTGCATTCCAATTACTTATATTCTATATATTTTTCCTCTGCAAAGCTGAAACCAGTTGCCATTTCTCCTAGCATTTAATAGAGGACGGTATCTTCTCTATTCATTGGAGAGCTGCCAGAGATTGGACCATTGGGTCACAGAGAGGCTTATCTTTTCAGGAATGTAACTGTACTGTTTCTGGTGATATCTCAGCCATTTGGGCCATTTTCACTTGAGAAAGAATTGACAATAATAAATTTCATCTGAGAGTTTGTGGCAGTACGTGTGCGCACCCTGTTTCCTTCAGAACTTGAAAGTCAGTGCATAGTGGTTGTGCATGAAGTCATTCACAGCCAGCTGTACATGTTATATCTGTGCTTCTACCCAAGGTGGTTTTTTTTGAAGCCATCATCTATTTAGTTGTTCTCAAACATCCCAGATTTCAGGACCTTATTATGCAAACTAACAACACATGAAAACATCAGCGTAGCTGGGGTTATCTCTCCACCTCATAATCAATATTCCCCCTGGAGCCTCTAGGAAGCATACTGCTGCACCAAGTTGATCCGCAGGCCAGTCAAAATTCCACACAGTTTGTGTGAACAGGAACAACTCAAGCTGGATCTGATCTCGTCCCAGCAACCAAGATTTAACAGGTTGAACATCAGTTGACTAAGCCTAGCCTGGATTTTTGCGGAGGCACTGAAGAGTCCTTACACCAAAAAATCCCAGTGTGCTCTCCAGCACTCTGGTTATCCTGTTTTTTTCAGTTGCCTCCTTATTATCCTAGTTAACAGGTCTAGCCAGAAACAGTGTGTGCCAGAAACACTGACACTGCAGAATCGTAGGATCTGCTGGGAAAGAAAGTGGGACAAACCAGAATATACTTTTTCTCCTTAAGTACTGAATGTCTCCTGTTCCCTTCTTCTCAAAAGGTACACCATAAAAATAATTTTTAAAAGAAGAGTACAGACAAGGGGAAAAAAGATGGTTAGGGTTGTGGAACATCTTTTGTATGAAGGGATTAAATAGATGGTTATTCATGAGCCTGGAAAAAAAGTAAGTGTATGGGATATGATCTAGACATACTGTAAAACTGAATGTTGGGAAGGCGAGGAGAGGATTGTTATTCTGTTTCTCATAACACAGAAACAAAAAACATCGGATGGTATTGTTGGACAGGGGTTTTAGAATGAATGAAAGGTACTTATTCCTGTTGTATTTTCTTGAAGCTTTGGAAGTCATTGGTATAGGATCTTGAAAAAGCTAAAAAACAGATGCTGCTAAAGGGTGATTCCACAGTTTAGCAAAAAGGATAACTGGTCAGATCTGTTAAACTAAAGGACACAATTATAACCTTAAAAGAAAGCTTTCCCTAAGTTACAGATTTCTGGACTCTGAGAAGGTACAAAGGGCATTATTGTTTAGTACTTGCTCTTATTCCTTATACATAAACTACTGTCCAATGTCAGGCATGATACTGAGCTCAGATAGACTGTCCAATATACTGAGGTATGGGTTTTTTAGTGTCTTTGATGATAAATATATTGTGACTTACTGTGAATTAGAAGTTCAATTTTCTGCAGTTTTTAAGACATAAATAAATCTGTAGATGTTGTTTTACATTTAGCACTGATGGTTACTTTCAATGACGGCCAGCAACCTGAAACTTGGGAATGATGCCTGTAGACTGTGGGACCTGGAATGGTTCACATGGGACATCAGAAGTACCATCAGAAGGCCATCTAGTGTGGCCAGAAGAAAAGAAAATTCTGATACATCAATTATTTGTTTAAACAGAATAGTGTTAATAGTCCTTGTTGAAGTGCCTTCTAAAATATTAGAAGGATTAGGCTCTTTCAACCATTACTAGTCTGTAAGGGCTTATTTTGCCTTAAATTTTGTTTTTCTAAGACTGCAGAAGGAATATTTGCTGTCATGTATCTCTCCAACTAAGATTTCCAAATCCATATCCTCTTTCCATCTCTAACTTCTGTATTTGCTATCAGTGTTAAACAATCTGTTAAAATAATTAAGAAATACTTTGCTAGTAATGTTTTTAAAAAGCAAGGTATTGCTTTTCCTTCTGCTGGAAAATAATCACTTTGTGTTTGCTGCTGGTATGTTTTTATTTTGTTTTGTTTTGTTTTTTCACACAGAGTTTGTTATAATGTTACACACTTGCTTTCTATCACTGTACAGTAAATATGGCAAAGGTGTGAGACAGACAAAAGTTGTTGCTGAAAAACCATTGAAGAGGTATATGTGCCATGAACTTTTGTGCCTCTTTGTATATCACTATATTTTGATTTGAACCTCTTGACAAAAGGAAGACTTACTTCAAAAGTGCTTCATATATATATATATATGTATCATGCATAACCAGTCTGGCAAAGGAGAGCTGAAGTAATTTTAGGACACAGGAATACCAGATTTTCTAATAAGCTACAGCTGTCTTAGAATTTGTTCACATTGGACCTAAATACATTGGCAGGAATTGTGTTGATCCACAAAAAGAAAATGTCTGCAACTGACTTAGCATTAGGAAATAAATTTATTTAATTTACCCGTGCGTATAGGCCTATAGCACCAGATGCAAGTATTTGCACAAAGGCCTAAGGAATTCACTGAGTCTCTGTGCTGGGTTTCAATACTGAATGCAAGTCCAGGAAAACAAAGTAACCTTCAAATGAACGATATTTTCCAAAGAACGTTATTCACATCAAATTAGGCATGGGGCAGGGTTGTTTCCTCAAAGAATAACATGGATTCTGTTATGTAGCCAGTTATTTCATACTTGCATTCATTTCTAATAAACCAAATTTAATAAATTTTAATGGAGGCTTTTTGTGGACACTAGGTTTGCTCACTGGCCTACACCAGGAACTAACTTCCTACTTACAAAAAACGTCAAGGTAATGAAAGATTTGTGATGGTGCTGTTCCACGCAAATGTCCTCATTCTAGAAGGTTCTGCACATTTGTTTGTCCCTCTGAACAGTTCTTTTAACAGTGGCATGTATAGTCCTATAATTTCTCATCCTGGTGTCATAGTCATGCTATGCTACTTCTGGGCAGGCATAAGAGGCTTACTTGGGTGTTTTTAGAAGGAAAATCCAAAGGAGGATGAGTGCCAGGTAGCCATGGTGCTTCATACTTAATGTAAATCAGTAGTCGAATGGGACAGTCACACTGAAGCTTCCTGCAACATGCAGGAACTGAAGGAATTAGTCTTCAGACAGAGAGTGCCTCTGTGCCAGCATCAGTTGTATCAGATCAGACCTGCCTGCCCCAGCTGCAGACTAAGAGAAGGACCCTCCTGGTACCTAGCACAACCTGACATTCGCAGCACGTCTAGCATTGCTGAAATGCTAGCAGCACATTGGGGACATACTGTCAAATAAGAGGGAAATTGGTGGGGAAAAGGAGAGATTCAGGTTGTTGATTCACGTACAGATCCTGTCTGCAGAAGCTAATCGATGTTAGGTAACAGGGAAATTAACATATAAGAGGGGTTGGGGTTTGTTGGGGTTTTTGCTTGCTTTTCCAATTTCCTTTTGAGTCGTGGATATGGACACCCATTTTTTCTAAAATCTCAGTACAAGCTTACAGTTTTTAAGTGCATTTATTCTTTGAATTGCAGGGCCCAAGTGCCACCAGTTGCCAGCTGTTTTGGGAAGCTACTTTGTCTTCATTATCAAATTATGAGTCCCCTCTGGCGAGAATCTCCCTATCAGGTGTGCACTTTGGTTAACATTACCTGGAAATGTCAGAACACACAAGCTGGATTCATTTCAGCTGAAATGAAGATAAAGCATCCATTTTGGTGCATGTCTAGCATGCTATAGACACTAATGGGCCTTCAGATCCTGCAAGCAGTCTACATCTAGAGCATAACAGAGCTGAGGGTCTTTAGACCCAAGCGTTTTGCCCCACAAACCTGTTCCCAATGTGCTGCACTGCTTGTTAATGTAGGTACAGGCTTTATGTTGAAAAAAATCATCATTGCAGTATATCCAGTGCAAGCAGTCAAAAAGTTCCAGGCTGTTCCAAAGTAATTTTTTTTATCTTTACCAGTTTTCCCAAAGTCAACAGATTTTAGTCTCCATATCCATTTTATCTCCTGAATTTGGAGGGGGTAGAAATAATGAATATCCTATGTCTGCTTTCTTTCTTGCCACAAGTTATATGTTGTTTTTTTTTAAAGTTGGGAAGCAGAGCTCATTGGGAAGTTGGGAGGTTTTCATTTATAATTTTACAGCTGCTGCTGAACTGCTTCAGTGCTGCATGACTGGATGTGAAAAGTTCTGGGTTGCTGACAATCTTCCCAGAGAACACATCCCACTTCAACCAGCAGCTGAAGCCAGCTCTTGGATGTATGGTAGGAATTGCTCAGTGAAACTACCTACCTTCTGATAGGTAAGAATTGGATTAGATTACATTAGAGTAATTTAGATATTCGTAATGGTCCATATGAATTAGTTTTCTGGCTTGTATGCTGCCAGAATCCTGTAAGAGGTGTAGGGTTTGCACCTGGATTTAACACCTTCCTCAGCCATGAATCTATCATCAAACTGCATCTGTTCCTTTGAATGGTTTTCAGTTTTTAGGTTGAGTAATCCCTTAAATGCCATTCTGCTGTGTCTTATCAAAGAGTTTTCTCATTTCAGAATGAGGCAGCTTGTATAAAACCATCAGTTACTATTAAAAAATCATTCATGTCCTGATACAAGCATACAAAATCCTTTAAAATGCCTCTAACCCCAAGAACAGCAGTTTCCCTGCTGTTTTAATCTAATCTTTTCTCGCCACTCAGGAGAGTTCCCTCCTTTTAATAAATTTTAATCTATTTTTTTATATCTATAAAAGCATGTTTATGAACTTACTCTTGTTGGATCATATCTGTGTATTACCATATATTTATATTTGTGTGTACACATATATATAGGCATAAATGCATACATGTATATTTATCATGTATGCATTTATGTGCATATATATTTATGTGTATATGTATTTAGTTCAAGCATAGTTTACACAGCTTTGTATGAGTTTACATAGTTTATACAGGCTAGAATAGCAAATAGTAAGGGTGCAATGATATCAGTGACACATCTCCTTTTGGCCACTAATTCACATATGTTGTCATGCAATGATAATTATGGTAAACACTGTGGTTTACGTCTGTATTTTTGACAAGGTAATCACAGACTTTCTCTTGAAGCTGGATGTTATGCTTATTCAAAGTTAGCACTTTTTAAAACAAAGAGGCAAATGTGGCCTTTTTAAAGAAATGCCATTATGGAATTATTTTTTGATCAGTAGCAGAATTTTCTGGATTTTGAACATAGACTCTCTATGTACTCTACCAGTAGGATATTTGCTGTGGATACATCATATTTTCAATTCATTGATTACTTGACTGTTGGTTAGCCTTTTGTGCATATTCATGGATCATCTTCAACATTGGTTTCATAATATAAGTGTTTTACCATAGATACCCTAAGAGCTCCACAAACACTGGTGAAAGCTAAATATTTGCAACAGATTTGCAGAAGAGGGATGTCAGAGAGGAAACACAGAAATTTGTGCGCCCTGGTTACATAGAAGAGCTGAATTGTGTTACATATTACTGAAACTACTAAAGCTTCCAGCGAAAGCTTTGTGAACATATACATGCGTGTGTGTATATATATGTATGTATGTATATATTTTCTAAAACCACAGGTTATCCTTGATTTCATAGACTCTGTGATTTGGATCTTTTATCTTCACATGGTTCTATTGTGAATAAAGGACAAAGTGCAGTAATAAGTGAAAATATTTATAAATTCAAACATTAAATTTAAAGTGTTTACTTCCCTACTGTGCGAAGAGAAAGGGCAATCATCAAGAATTAGATTCAGTTTGTTCTTTTTCTTGGTCTTGTTTGCAGATTCCATGTAATTTTCAGATATTGATCAGTCTTCACATATCTCTGTGAGTTAGACAAATACAGCATTAATATCTCATTTTAGCAGCTTAGAATGGAAAGCATGATGATATACATTTAAAGATTTATTGATTTATATTTTTTTTCTGTACTGAACCAGATAGTGGAACAGGAATGAAAAGTTTTGGTCCAGTATGGGTGAGATATTATATTGTTTTGTAGCATGTCAGTGTTTTTTTCAGGGGCGGAAGAGGTGTGGGGAAAGGTGTTTGGGGGTTTTTTGTTTGCTTTTGCGAATATAACTGCAAAATCAGGAAGTGACTGGAATCTTATGTAAAAGTTATATGTTTATGCTGGAAAAAGTTTATACTTCATTAGAAACTAGCAGTAGTTTGTCTTTGAGCAGTCTGGTCTTGCCTGACCCTCCACTAAATGGAACTCTGTAGAAGTGAAAAAGTTAACTGCACTTCTGTCATTCTTTCACCTCTGTTTGGATACCTCTGAGACATATTTCAAACTGCAATCCTGTGCCCAATCTGTTAACCCAAACCAGCTTGTGTTAACTGGGTAGAGACTGTTAGAGAGCAGGGGGGTTTATTACTTCGTGGACAAACAAATACAGGCAAAGCTGCTTTGTTACCTTGTAGTTACACAGTTAAACATTTTCAACATATTCGTTTACAGTTTAGTCACTCAATATGTTGATGCATTTCCATAGTATGTCAAAGAATCTACACATCTTATTCATTACATTCAGCATATTTCAATACAGTAGAGCCAGGTGGAAGAAGAAGAATTATATTAACATTGAATGAGAGAAGGCTAGAGAGAACGAAGTGCCAGACTGTAGTGTTGTAACTGGCCAGTGTCTTTAATTCAGCGTGAAAGAAAGATTATCCCAGAGGTTTATGCTTGAATTTGGGTTTCAATTTAGGCTTTTCCTTGTCATGGGCTTCCCGTGCTTCTCTATATCATTTTTGCTTGAAGAGCTTTAAGTGCTCAGAATTCCTGAACCTACATTTAATCTTACTGTTTTTACCATTTTTTTAGCAATGAGCAGTTTCTGGCAAAAACTGTTTCTGGCTATTATTAGCTTTTGTACTGTAATTAAGGTTTTAAAACTCATCTGTTGCCATTGCAATCTTTCCTAGTCTTCAGGTAAACCCTTTAACTTTCTTTGGTCTAACTGTTCTTTGATTCTATGTACGAAAGATATGCCCATTCTTTTAGTTGTATACACATTTCTTATGTTTCTATGACACAGAATTACAAATTGACACCTTCTGCTTGTCACCATGCCTCAGTTTCCTGATGCCCTAAGTGACAGGGTTGGCTCATTCGAGTTCATGAACATCTTTTCCGCATTGGAATTAAGGTTTTTTAATGCTTCCAAGTGCTTATATTCATTTTAATTCCTGGGTTCTTTTCCCTTTTCCCAAGTCATTTTTTGGATGAGCAGGATCATTTTTTGGATGAGCTTGCTTAGAGGTACAGAGACATGCTTATGACTAAACACATATTTAGTAAACTTGCTGCATTTGGAAGATCAGGATCATTGTTTTGGTTAGTTTCCAAAGTGATCTATGAGTTTAACAGTTAATGGTCCGGAACTGAAATTGCCTTTGTTCTTGTAGACAGCAAATTAACTGTAACTTGGTTTACTATAAAACCTGAAAGGTAAACCCATAAAATAGTAGTAATAAGTGAGATGACTAATGTGCTGGATCATATTTTTTATGGAAAATGGAACAGGAGGTTGTAAATGGCAGGTGGATGCACCCTGTTAACTTACTGAATGCTGCTTGTTCTTTAATTACGGCTCTTTTTCTTTGGATCTTACTGGTAAGTTAAAAGTGTCTTCTGTTTAACAAATTTTTCAGTTAAATTATTCTGAAGGTTTTAAACAGTTAATTGTATGTAAGTCAGACTTAGAACTGTATTTTTCTTTGACTCTGAATCAATGTTATCATGTCTTTCTTAGCTGAACCTGAAGATCTTGGGCAAAAGCCACATTTACATCTTGTAAGAGGATCTTGAAAATCTGTAGAACAGTGCTTGGTATTATCATGCAGTTCTGTTTGGCTACCATTCCTTCTCTTCCTTCTCCTTGTTAGATTTTCACTAGAGCTGAATGTAGCATCCTTGGCATTATGAGAACTGTGTGGGCTTTGCTAGCCATAAGTCAGAATGGCACATATCCTAACAGAAGCCTGGATTCATAGATTCATAGATTGGTCCAGGTCGGAAGGGACCTCCAAAGATCATCTAGTCCGACCTTCCCGCAATCAGCAGGGACACCTCCAACTAGACGAGGTTGCCCAGGGCCTCGTCAAGCTTCACCTTGAATATCTCAAGGGAAAGGGCCTCAACCACCTCCCTGGGCAA
The DNA here is from genome assembly GCA_030770645.1 of Numenius phaeopus. NCBI lineage: Eukaryota > Metazoa > Chordata > Aves > Charadriiformes > Scolopacidae > Numenius > Numenius phaeopus. Next base: position 639,762 of record JARKVS010015473.1, on the reverse strand, counting down.
CCGGTTCCAGTGTTCCACCACCCTCATGGTAAAGAACTTTTTCCTAATATCTAAATCTCCCCTTCTCCAACTTGAAACCATTGCCCCTCATCCTGTCACTGCAGGCCTTTGTAAACAGACTCTCCCCAGCCTTCCTGTAGGCCTCCCTCAGGTACTGGAAGGTTGCTATTAGGTCTCCCGGAGCCTCCTCTTCTCCAGGCTGAACAACCCCAGCTCCCTCAGCTTGTCCTCATAGCAGAGGTGCTCCAACCCCCTGATCATTTTAGTGGCCCTCCTCTGGACCCGCTCCATCAGGTCCATGTCCTTTCTATATTGAGGGCTCCAGACTTGCACACAGTACTCCAGGTGAGGTCTCACCAGAGCAGAATAAAGTGGCAGAATCACCTCTCTGGATCTGCTGACAACACTTTTGATGCAGCCCAGGATGTGATTTGCCTTCTGGGCTGCAAGTACACATTGCCTGCTCATGTCCAGCTTCTCATCCCAGCACCCCCAAGTCCCTTTCCTCAGAGCTGCTTTCTACACCCTCATCCCCCAGTCTGTATTTATTCCGAGGATTGTTTCGGCCCAGGTGCAGGACCCTGCACTTGCTTTTGTTGAACCTCGTGAGGTTCATCTGGGCCCACCTCTGAGCCTGTCCAGGTCCCTCTGAATGACATCCTGTCCCTCTGGCGTATCGACAACACCACACAGCTTGGTGTCTTCTGCAAACTTGCTGATGGTGCTCTCAATCCCTCTATGTCATTGATAAAAATTTTAAACCGTACTGGTCCCAGCACGGACCCTTGAGGGACACCACTTGTCACTGCTCTCCGTCTGGACTTCAAGCCATTGAGTACCACCCTCTGGGTGCAACCATCCAGCCAATTCCTTATCCACTGAACAGTCCACCCGTCAAATCCGTATCCCTCCAATTTGGCAAGCAGGATGTTGTGAGGGACCGTATCAAAAGCCTTACTGAAGTCCAGGTAGATCACGTCCATAGGTTGTCCCTTATCTACTGACCTAGTCACTCTATGATAGAAGGCCACTAGGTTAGTCAGGCAGGAGCTGCCCCTAGTAAAGCCATGCTGGCTATCTTGAATCATCTCCGTGTCTTCTGTGTGTCCAAGAATGGCATCTAGAAGGATCTGTTCCATGATCTTCCCAGGCACAGAGGTGAGGCTGACAGGTCGGTAGTTCCCAGGGTCCTCCTTTCTACCCTTTTTAAAAATGGGTGTGATGTTTCCTCTCTTCCAGTCCACAGGGACTTCACCTGACCGCCACGACTTTTCAAATATCATGGAAAGTTGTTTGGCAACTACATCAGCTAGTTCCTTCAGGACTCTGGGGTGTATTTCATCAGGTCCAATGGACTTGTATATCTTCAGGTTCCTCAGTTGATCACGTACTATGTCACGGTGGAGTCTCAAGCCAAGTAACTGAACTATGTGGTCTATAGTACCAGCTCTGGAGAAGAGTTCCCCGGGTGTCAGTAGGTTCATTTCTTTCCTTTGGACTCCCATTTGTTTGAGTAACTTACAGCTTCATTCACAGGTAAGAAATAACGGCTATGGTTTAAAATTCTTCCTTAAAAAGATTCAACACCTATGAGAGGCCCCCTTCATGGGGAAATATTAAATATTGCATTATAGCAAGTATTGGAAATGAATATACAAATTTGTGGGGCTGATAATAAAGGCAAAATTTACATTCATACAGACAGTGTTTTTCTAATGGTTTTATATCAAAAATGTATTTTCTAATCTCTTACTCTTTGAATAATAATAATTGGATTGCCAATATTATAATTTTTTGGAGCACTTTACTGGGATTCAGTTAACTGCATGTGCAGTAGACATTAATCAGTTCATGATCAGTTATAAGGCAAAGCATAAAAGAATCCATTATAACACCCCTAAAAAAGAAAATTGACTTCCAACTTCACACTAGAAAATACTGTGTAAATTCAGGCAACGCAGATAAATCCTGTGTTTTAAGACCTAGAGATTTCACTTTGGAGATAAAGTATAAACAGAGTGCAAAACCAAATACCTTATATTTGTTCCAGTAATTTCTGGCCTGGGGTTGATAGGCAAGTGTTTTAGATATGGCAAGCACAATGACAGACTATATTGACAAATTACAACAGGTCACACTGAGAAAGGATGTCATTAATACTTTTGCAGTTTTATTTATGTAGTACTAAACACATTGTTTTGGCTTTTTATCATGGATTGGTATGTACAGTGCTGCACAATTTGGGTTTTTGCCTGGAGTAATAATCTATGTTACTGCTGTTCCTGCCAGAAAGTTACTAATCTGCTGATCCTGATGACAGGTCATGCCAAGCCACAGTTTGACTGATGACCTCCCATATGACCTTCTCCTTTTAAATGGCAGGTAGCCTGCTCAGTCCTTCTCACCTGACCCATTGCCTTTGAAGAAACAGGTGTCCCAGTACTTCCAGATTTATGTTCTAATAACCGAGAGGCTGTAATCTAGAAAGAATTTTAATTTATTCTTGTGAAGCAAAAGTTTAAGTTCTTGAACTGTTAAGATCCAGAAGAGACACATAAGGTGAGAAAATGAACATAACTCTCCTTTCTCAGGATACATCCTCAAAATGTATTTTGACTGGATTAGTCAAAGTCAACAACTCATCAAGCAGCAGCTCAACCTCTGGTTGCTGTCCTTCAGAGGGAAACCTAAGTTACTGTAGTGCCTGGTTAGGACTGGGAACTTTTGCTGCCCTCCACCTCCTATTCTGTCTTGAGTTGCTGACTGTCACAATACAGTGTTGCTCTTCTAGTTCCAATTACATTCAATTTGTCTTTTTTAAAAAATTTAGCTTGCTGGTTCTTTCATCCAGTTTCTTTGCTATTCTTCATCCTTTACACCACATTGCTGGAGATAATTTGTTATTTGGCCCAAGGCTGATGCAGGGTAAAACAGCAGGCATTAATAGTATGTATTCAAAACCACTACTATACTTTATGGACCATAGCACCATAGGACAATTCAGGATAACAGAGTGATCCAAGGGGACCTACTCCAGGATTTTCCCAGGGACCAAAGTAAGGCTTGTAGTTACTGGGATGATCCTTTTGGCTCCTATTTGCAACATTTGCTTTTTTCCTATTGTCAGACATCTCCCCCGATTCCCAAGACCTTTCTTGTTGGAGAATAGCCTTGCAAGCACTTTAGTCAGCTTTTTCAGCACAGCTGAGTGCAGCCCATGAGCTTGTTGAGAGCTCATAAGTAATAATACTTTTCTGGTCATTCTCCTTGTTCTTGAATCCCGTTATTAAGCACAGAAAGAGTTCATGACGACTGAGAAAAAAGGCTTATCTGCCTCCATAGAGGAGCCCCATGTGTCTGAGCTGCACCATCATACTGAGGACCATCTCCTCCTCCTCTTCCCTGTCCACCTGTACTGAAGGGTTTTTACCTCACCACTGCTTACCCCAGTTCTGTGAGCTGTCCCACCACATCTTAGTCACTGTGGTTTTGTTTCCTCATCCATGTGCAGTTGTGTGCGTACCCTGGGGTGGCCAGCCCAGCCACCCTGCAATACTGTTCCTGAGGTTTCTTCTGCTCCCATTGCCCAGCACCCTTTGCTTTCCACTCCATCCATCCATCCATCCATCCATCCATCCATCCATCCATCAGGCTGTTTACTACCCTGTGGGTTGTCATCTGCCTTCCCCATTGTTTCTTTTTAAAAGCTTTTCTCAGTGTGATTTAATCTTTCCACAGAAATTACATGTTCCACATTATTAACACCAAGAAGAGATTTTGGTTTTATATAGTTTCTTCCATCCTACTGGGAGACTGCTGGAGATGTTGTTCCCTGCGTGCAGTCTTGCTTATGGCTTCTGAAGTTATGATGCCATCCCGCGTACAGCAACGTTAGTTAGATTTTAGAGATGTTCACTCAGTAGAGGATGAAGGACACTGAATAGTTATTCGTAGCTGATGAAGCCTGACAATTATTTCCTGATAATCTTCTGATTCTGTCATATTTTTGCGACGATAATCTTAAAGCTCTCAAGCTGTGTGAATTTCTAATCACTTCTTTAGGTGTTTGTATTTGTAATCTTATTTTCATAGTTTAAACATTCTTTTTTTTTTCTTCATTTTTTTTCCCTGCTGAAATAGAACATTTGTATGTGTAAGTTCTTGTTAAGAAGTTACATGAATAAATTTAAGATCATATGCATTGTCTTAAGGGTTTTATAGTTTAATCTGTGGTCATTGCCATGATATTCTAATTTTTTTCATTTATGTGTATATGTATATATATATTTATATATAGCCTTGCACAGAGCTTCCCTATATAGAGAACTTAATGAACAGAGTTAATTCTCAATTTACATCCAAGCTGTCCTAAAGTGTTATTACTAAATGTTTAATCCTTAAGACTTTGACAATATGAATTTTAGGGTTTTAATTTTGAAATGACATTTACAGAAGTCCAGTGCCAAATATTGCCACTAAAAATTTCCAATTTCTTGGCATTTCAGACAATTTTTAGCTAAATCTCCTGCCTTACTCAAAGAAAGTAAATAGAAAGCATTCTAGTGGCCTAGCTGTCCTTACTAAATTGGCAGGTTCTGCATGCTTTTATTTTAGCCATTTCAGAAAATCTTGAATATTTTAGACTTCAGTAGGGTGGCTATTCTCACTAGATACTTAGATAAAAACTGTATCAAAATGACTGCATCTAAACATGTGCAGCCTCAGTGGGTTTTGGCACTAACAGTGTGTGAAATATTTCTGGTTTTAGTGAACATTTGAATTGTTTTACAGACCATCCCGTTTTTTTTTTTTTAATTTTCTTTATGACTTTGATGTTACAGTTGCAGCAAAGGATTGGGAGGAAAGATTTCTAGCTTCCATTTTAGATTTTACCTATAATTTCTTCAGTTAAATCAGGAAAAGAAAGTCCCTTAGTGTTTATCACAAACAGTGCAGATTATGGTCAAAATGTTGGAATCACGTCCACCTGAAGAAGTCACAGCAAGTCATAGGCTTTCAGCAAAGAACGCGCTTTTGTGAGTCAAGCGTCTGAGCTCAGCGCCTGCACATCATCTCACCAACTTGCAGGAACATTCACCTACATTCATGCATGCTCACAGTTACAAACAAGACCTGTTTGTAAGCTGTTTATGACCTGACAAAGTTTAACAATCATAATATGAAATAAGAGGGACGGTGTGTTCCTGTCCATAAGGAGAGGATAAGGGCTCAACATTGGAAGAGCAAGATGAAGATATCTGAAGTTTGTGCAAGGCTGTGTATTCTTTCACTCTTATAAGCTGAATAAGGTCTACAGAGTAGTTCAAATATAGTTCTGTTACCAACTGAAAAAATAGCTAGAATTATTTCCAGTTCTAATAGCGTGCTGTTTGTTGTCAATTGCTTTATGAATGCAGTAGCTTATTTCAGGCAATACATTGCTCCCACACTCTTTGCTATAAGTATTCCTCCAGGTATCCAGTACTCGAATATGTTTTTATGTCCCCATAGGCGATATGATATATTTCTGTTACTTGGCTGGATGAATACAGCAGCTCCTTGAATCATGCTCCCCATGTGAATTATGAATTGAGAACTTCCCTTCTGCTGTATTTGCTGAAAAGGGCAGTCATTCCCATTGATAATCATACCTGTGTCCCAACAGAAATCTGCAGAATGTAAATACAAATAGTGTGAAATCAATAGGACTTATTTAAAAAAAAAAAAAAAAGGACCGAATAATAATAATAATTTGAATAATTGAATATTTTTAGTCTTTGCTTCTTGTGGAATGAGAGATTTATTTATTTAATATTGGAAGAATGGTGAGGATTCACTTGTGTAATGTCTGCTGGTGCTGTAACAGCTAGTGCTAATAGTTGTCATTATTATGTTAGAGGAGTTAGCGAAATTCTTCCTCTCTACAAGCTATTGTAAATTGTGACAGTCATCTTCTTCTATGTCTTCCCTTTTATCCTTTTGCCCTCAGTATATCTAGGTGCTCTACAGTACTTATATGAAAAATTGCACCCATGCTAAGGGTACAGTGTGATGGTATGTTACATCATAACGGTGCAGTTCCATGAAATGGGGCAGTTTAGTAACCCCGAGTTGCAGAGGGGGAAATCCCCTTCCCAAGCTTCCCCCATCCTACTCCTGCCTTTCCAAAGCTACCTGCTCTGGGTGCTTACTTTCTGCGTCTTTCTATTGCCAGCTTTTTTCTGGCTCTGCTTCTCATCAGACTCCTCCATGAACTGACACAATTTGCTAATCTACTGGAAAACTGACCCAGCTGGTCTTCTCAGCTGAGTTGATTCACCGAAGTTTTTAAGAGGGCTCTGCAGCTGGAGGAAGGTTGGTGGCAGGGGTGCACAACTGGGAGTGGTGGGGAACAGGAGAGGAAGAAAAGAGAGGGAGTGGAAACTGAACCTTCCCTGTGTAAGGAGCTGGTAACTGGTAACCAGCTTCTCATCAGCTCTGAGGCTTGGCTGCTGCATGCTTGGGGACAACCTGCTGCACCAAGGCCATACCTCTTCCAGCGGAGTGGTCATCACAAAGTGAGTTTACATGGCAACAGGCAAATCACTATGTAAATTTGTGTTGTGCCAGGACCCAGTACCTGTGTTTTCACCAGACTTGAATGGCACGATATTCTCCTAACAGCTGTGTGCATTCTGTATGTCAAATGTCAGACAGAATTTCCAAAGCTCCTCTGGCCTTTCCTCATTTCATCCTGAGGTAAGCTGAGGTTATATATCCTTCTGCAAAATAATCATACAGTGAGGACTGAAACAAAAGAATTAGGTTGTGTTATGATTTATATCTCTGTCAGCCCAGTCTTCTTGTATTAGCTGGAGACAATGGTCACAAAAGGCACATTTTCAGCTGCTGTAATAAATAGCTAGGGCTGACAGCATGTTGCAGTTACTTTCCTTGTAGGTTATTCTTTGTGAGGGGAGAACTGAAATGTGAGTGCATTTCATTTCTTGTTGGTGGTTCTTCTGTGTATTGTTCCTCCTTTCTTTCTATGACCTTTTTGTTTGTGTTGTTTTGAAAAGTGAGGAGACACCATGGCTCTGCTTTGTGTTCCACAGGGAATATAAAGGAGCACTATATTTTCTTTTTCTTGTAAACACCTTCTCTTACTCAAAATAACCATCTTTTCTTCTCCTTATTTATAGTCTATGGTAAATGCATAAAGCACTTCATAGAAAACATAAGGCAAAAATCTCTGCACTTCAAAGAACACTATTCTATCTCCAGCAACTTAGAGAAAAGAAAAGAAGGTGTTGTTAGGAGTTATGGTGGTTTGACCTTGGCTGGACACCAGGTGCCCACCAAGCCTCTCTATCACTCTCTTCCTCAGCAGGACACAGTGGGGAGAAATAAGATGGAGAAAAATTCATGGGTCAAGATAAAGGCAGTTTAATAAAGCAGAAGCAAAGGAAAACAAAAGATTTATTCTCTACTTCCCATCAGCAGGCATTGTCCAGCCACTCCCCAGGAAACAGGGCTGTAGTATGTTAGCAGTTGCTCCAGAAAAAAAATGTTGTAATAACAAATGAACCTGATTCCTCCTCCTTGCTCTTAGCTTTTATTGCTGAGCAGATGTCATATGGTATGGAATATCCCTCTGGTCAATTTGGTTCAGCTGTCCTGGCTATGTCCCCTCCCAAGATCTTGCTCACCCCCGACCTACTGGTTAGTGGGAACATTGGAGAGACAGCCCTGATGCTGTGCAAGCGCTGCTCAGCAGTAGCCAAAGCACTGGTGTGTTATCAACACCTTTCCAGCTACCAGTGCAAAGCACAGGACTATGAGGGCTGCAGTGGGGAAAATTAATTTCATCTGAGCCAGACTCAATACAGGAGTCTAAGGCCCTATTCCTACAGTGCTAAGGTTAATATGAACTTCCTCATTAATTTAAAGGAGCCAAAAATTAGCTCTGAAGACTTCTTAGGATAAAACTCAGAGGAAGAAGTAGTAAAGTAAGTTTTACTTCTTGTGGTTATCTGTGGAAACTGTGTAACAGGATTGCTTGAGAACTAAAATAAATTATGGATGTTAGAAAGTTTGCAGACTACCCTGGACATCACAAATCATTTGCAGGTCCCAGCTTTATCAAAAGTAATATAACTTCAGATGAATCAAAGTTTGCAGCCAGACCTTTAAATTTAGCTTGATACCCTGTTTCTGCTGCAAATAAGTTTTCAGTATGTTTGTGAACCAGTCTGAAGAGCTGATTTCTATTCCATTCCATTTTGTCATCTTAATCTTGCTAAAACACCTTGTGAAATCAGAATGTATGTAGCTAGGTAGAGTTCCTGATGATTTAAACAGAGATTTGGGAAGATTTTGAGTAGCACAACCAATGTGGGATGTATGGGTGGACATATATGAAATCAAAATTTAAATATTTTTGCATCAATTTTGCACCAGTTTTTCTGCATTGAAGATAATTCATTAATCTAAGATACAGCAAGGGAAGTGACTGAAGACGCCTGGAACGGTTTCAAGCTCTGACTGGGTAAAGCCCTGAGTAACCTGGTCTGACCCCACAGTTGAACTTGCTCTGGACAGGAGGTTCAACTGGATACCTCCTGTAAGCCCTTTACATGAGGGCGAAAAATAAAGAAAAAACTAAAATAAAACCAAAACCCACACCAAAATAACTAAATCCTGAAGCACAAGTCAATACACAGGATAGAAAGGACTGAATCTCCACTCATAGCTATACAAATAGCAATTTTACAACTGACCAGTCAGCCTTGGTAAGATCATGGAGCACATCCTCCTGGAAATTATGTTGAAGCATATGGAACACAGAGAGGTGATTAGACAGAACCAACATGGCTTCACCAAGCATATATTGTGCCTGATTAATCTAAAGGCCTTCTATGACTGCATTACGGGACAAAGGAAGAGCCAGGGATGTCATCTACCTGGATTTCTGTAAGGCCTTTGATAGTCTCCCACAATATTCTTGCCACTAAATTGGAGAGATATGGGTTCGATGGATGGACTGTTAGATGGATAAGGAATTGGCTAGATGGCCATATCCAAAGGGTTACAGTTAATGGCTCAATGTCCAAGTAGAAACCAGTAAAGAGTGATAGACCAATAAAGAGGTCCAAACTGGGACCAATACTATTAATAACTGCTGCAATGACATAGTGGGATTGAGTGTACTCAGCAAGTTTGCAGATGAAACCAAGCTGATTTGCTAGAGGGAAGGGATGCCATCCAGAGGGACCCTGACAGGCTTGCGGAGTGGGTCTGTGCGAATCTCATGAAGATCAACAAGGCCAAGTGCAAGGTCCTGCACCTGGGTCACGACAATTCCCAGTGTGAATTCATAACAGGGGATGAGTGGATTGAGAGCAGCGCTGTGGAGAAGGGATACTGGTAGATGAAAAGCTGGACATGAGCCAGCAGTGTGTGCTTGCAGACCAGAAAGGCAGTCATGTCCTGAGCTGCATCAAAAGAAGTGTGGTTAAGGGATGTAAATTCTCCTGCTCTACTCTACTTTCGTGAGACCCCACCTGGAATTCTGCTCCCAGCTCTGGTGGCCCCAGGACATGAAAGACATGGAGTGGGTCCAGAGAGGACCGTGAATATAACAATCAGAGGGCTGGAACACCTCTTCTGCGAAGAAAGGCCGAGAGTTGGGGTTGTTCAGCCTGGAGAAGAGAAGGGTCCATGGAGAAGATCCAATACTTAAAGGCAGCTTATAAGAAAGGCAGAGCGGCGCTTTTTACTAAGGCCTATAGCAACAGGACAAGGGGCAGTGGTTTTAAACTGAAAGAGGGTAGATTTAGATTGGACATAAGGACGAAATTTTTTACAATGAGGGTGGTGAAACACTGAAACAGGTTGCTTAGAGAGGTCATGCATGCCCTGTCATTGGAAGTGTTCAAAGCCAGGTTGGACAAGGCTTTGTGCAACCTCTTCTAGTGAAAAATATCCCTGTCCATAGCAGGAGGGTTGGGCTAGATGATCTTTAAGGTCCCTTCCAACTCAAACCATTCTATGATTCTCTGATGATTTCCTTTATAGAGTAAGGTGGTAGCGTGGCTAATTAGTTTCCTCTTTTGCAGTAATCTTTACTTACAGTCTGAGATTATTAAATCTGACTAGACATTAAGACCTGATTTAGATGCAGCTGACTTGGCAGTATGGAGACTCTCTGTTGGCTGCTCCTTTCACTCACTCACAAGCTTCTCTTTCACTGATCCTTTTACCCTTGTTGTACATTTCTCTAGTGCCACAATCACCAGCGCTTTTGTCACTATTATTCTGCACTTTTCACTACTCTCTCAGCTTCTTTTAAAGTCACTATTGGTTTTGGTACAGGTCTGCTAACAGGTTTTTTCCTCATCATACTTCTTGAGATAATATGTATGATGCTGAAAATAAAACATGGTCTCTGAACCCACATCACTCTATTAAGTAGGTTTTCTGATTTTATACTTGGCAGAAAACCTTGTCACCTTCATGTTCACCTCCTTCCATTCCAGAGTTTGTACCCTAATGCTTGGGGATGTTGGATTATGGCTAATGCTTAGCTCAGGCACATTTAGAGAATTAGTTGACTGACTTCTGTGTATGCAGTTTCATGCTTTTCCCACATACTACTTACTATAAATGTCTTTTTAACAGAGATTCCTCTCTAACAGAATAGCTAGAAACTACCATACATCAGGACTGTCTGTTGGTTTTGTTCATTTTTCTCCCTTTTGCTCTGTAGGATGTTAACAGGGTTCCCATACTCATTTGAGCCTCTTTCTCCTTGAGGCAGGTAGAAAAACCGGGGAAGAAACTGGAGGGAGGAGGGTTGCTTTCTCTTTTGGCCCCAGTAACTTCTTAAAGCTTTCTTCAGCTTCTGGGGTGTATTCTTAAATTTTCAGAAACAAAACGGTGCAAATCACAGTGATTCCTGGAAAGGAACTGGGAATAAAAACTTGGTGTTTGTGAATTTCACTGTTCTTTATCTACAAAGAAATATCTTACATTCTTTGTGCATTTTTTAATACCCAAAGACAAGCAAATTCTCTCTATAGGTTAACTCCAGCATGTTTGGAATACATTTATTTGTTCACTGGAATAAATACTGCAGTTCTGATACAAAATCTGTTAGGTACCTAGCAATCATTTTATGTAGACCCACATGTTTTGTAGAGAATGATATTATGCAATATTCTATTGTCTGGTATGATATCAAAGCAGCTTGTTTTAAAAATTATAAAAAGGAATGGAGTCTCTGACTTCTTTTTGCAAGCACACAGAATTTGAACTGTTTTGGTTTTTTATTTAAAAAAAACCTTCTTTTGGCTTCACATTAAAATGTTTTCAGCAGGGTTTCTTTATTTTGGCATATTGTGGGCTTTCAAGCGTGATTGGAATTCTGCACAGCATCATAGTTCTGATTTGCATGTCCTGTTAGAGACACTATTCAACTGTAAATTAATTATGGAAAATAATGGAGCTCTATAATTAAGATTTGGCAAAAGTCAGTAAGTCTCTGTTCTATTGTGTTTTAAACTTTTTCTCTATTAAATGAATATGCTTTTTAAAGGGGTTTGTATTTTTCTGTGCCTAAAAATCTGAGTCGTTCATATATTGCTAAATAAGCTGGTGAAAAGTCTAGTTACACTGTGATTCTGAAAAATATAACCTTGACTGAAAAGTTAGTCATTCCTTACCTAAGTGTTCTTCTTCATTTCACAGCTGATACGAATCAGCGGTAGAACGTTAACAGCACTGCTTGTAACACTGTTAGCAATGGAAAGATACCCTTAACTGTGAAGCCGTGTCAGTAACTGAGTCTCAGTTCATTTATGGTTCTTGCAGGCAAAGTGGGGAAGCCAATCTCAGTTTGTAGCCTTGCTACCAAGTAAAAGTATACAACAAAGAGTATGCCTGAGGTTTACCTCAATCACTACAATTTGATAAAACCATGTTTATTCATCACAGGGAAAAAAATGCACAATCATATTTTGTAAAATTAAGTATTACTCTGTTTTAAACACAGATGTCTGAGGTATACTGACAGTAGTATTAGCTTTTCAGACATAGTGAGAGAAAAAGCAGCAGCAGCATAAACCCACTTATTTTTAATTATACTGATGTTAAGCAGATGGTTTAGCTTCTTCTCTGTGACGGTTTTGCGCTTTCTGATTTTCACATTGTGCAGGGATAAAAAGTACAACAAACACAGCACATAGATGTACCAACCTGCATTTTCACCCTCTACATGAAGAAGAGAAACTTGTAAATATTAATAAAATACTGTTCTTAGTAAAATAGTTATGCATTGGTCTTTAATCTCAGAAACATAACTGCATTATTAAAAGTCTCTCGTACTGCATTTTTCTTAAGGAGGCTAAACAAACAAAAATAATGGTTTTATGGAAAAGTAGTAAACCTACTTATTTATTTGTATAAAAGAATAGCAGTTAATAGTTCTTTATTTAAAATTTTGCTTGTGAGTAAAGTTCATCATGGACCTTAAATGTGGTCAGTCTTCTGTATGATCTTTGCAAGTGTTCAAATTTTGTCCCCAAAGATTCAGATATGAATTATGTGAAGAATACTGTCCCTGCTCCTCCCAAAATGTTCCAAGTATTGAAGAAGCCTTATTGACTCTTTGCAAGCAAAAGAGGCAGAAAGTATGGTAGCTTGGCAAAATTTCTTGGACATTAAATAGCTGTAATAGATAATCTCTTCCATGGTTAGAGCTGCATGTTTTGTTACAACAAAGAACTAATAATGCAATTAATATTTTTTAAGGGAATCGCTAATTTTCTGTATCCTGACAGCAACTACCAAACTCTTCCTTAGACAATGCTTCTTTTTCCTTTTTCAGTCAGTTCTTATATGGCCATAATATCCAGACTCCATTAAATGATAAGCTTGTTTACACACACATTCCTGCCTCCAGTGGTTATTTTTCTGAGGCGTGAACCATCTTAAATGTCACCTTTTTTAGCTACTTTTATAGAAAAGAACTCAAATGGCTAAATTCAAAGTGAACATTAACTTGGAATACCATCTGCTATATCTTACATTAAAATTACTCATTCTTAGCCTAATGGTGCAAACTCATATTTTAGACTGCTAAGTTCATTCCACAAAAAAAGAAATATGTAACCAAATATTCACCTGATTTGAAAATAACCTTAGCAAAGCTAGGTGGCATGAAGGAAGTGATATGGATATGTACAGATCAAGGAAATCATATCACTTAGGGAGGAATGGTTCCTAAATTTAGGTTACACAGTGGTCTGTAACTACTCCCTTAGGCCAATTGTAAAGTAATAAATTCGAACTGTGGCTGTTGTCAGTGATGGACTTCCATGTAATTTCTTAATGACATCAAGTGATTAATACATACTTTGTGTTCCTAATTAAAGTTTAGTCAGTAGATCAGAACAGTTTCTTTCTACAATTCTACTTGCTTACAGTTTGCTATTGCCTTTGAAATGAGCTGTGATGCATTTGCAGATGTATCTTGAGCTTTTTAATCTTGTGATCCAATGTAGAAGATTGTATAAGAAAGAGGTTGATGGTCTCAGCTGAACATATACCTTTGCCAGTAAACACAGGAAAAAATAATTATGTTATATGGAAATCTTCCTTCAAAAATTCTAACCTCAATAGCTGCTACTATTGTTCAGCTCTTCGAGTAATGCTATGCCTGTAGCTGGGGGAAGGAAGGGGGCAGTCCTCTCTTTTTTGGTGCATCTAAAACTTTCTCTCAAAGTTTCCACATTAAATCCTTTTTTTATTGTGAGAAAGGAAACAGTTTGAAGCCATAGAGCACAGATAGGCAGAAGACACGTATTACAGAGGTTACTTATCCTGGTTGTCAAGTCTTAAGTTCACAGTTACTGACTTCATTTCCCTCAGGACCTTATTAACTTTTAGCTCTCAATAAAAATGGATCTTTATGTCTTTTTTTCCTTTCTTAAGAAAAACTGTTGTTTTTATTATATCTCATAAATGAAAGTAATAATTTAAACAAAAAACAAACCAGTGTCAAACTCCAGAAAAATCTTTTGGAAAATATTGTGTCATTTGTGTATAAAAAGGGAGAAGAGATCAAACGTTTTTCTCTGCACGTTTCAAGACAAGTCATCTTTGTTTATTTCACTGAGGATTTTCTTCCCTTTTCACTAAATCAAATTTAGCAGGAGATGATACAAATGCTTTGTTGAGTATAAGACACTAGGAGAAAGATAAGTGAATGCAGTATTTCAACTGATACCTTCTTGGTTCCTAATTTATCTGAGAACATTTTTATAGATTCTATTTTTTCCAATGAAATCTATGCAGATTATTTTTTTTTTTAACTGTGAAATCATAGAATCATGGAATTGTTTTGGTTGGAAGAGACCTTTAAGATCATCAAATCCAACCATTAACCTAGCACTGCTACAGAGTAGGGGCCCAGCATACTTACGTTCTTCATATATAGAGGTCCTGCTTTGAAATCACAACATGATGAGCACGTGAGCAAAACTAAGATATGTACAAGTTTGTATTTATGAAAAGTTTGAAAAGACTGGCATCCATTTGTACTATTACCACTTTTTTTTTATTTGAAACTTTTAACAGTGGTTACCAAATCTTTTTCTAATAGACATCATCAAACCTAAATGATCTTTTCAAAATCCAATGTTTGCAGTTATATACTGTAAAATATGCATTTCTGTGGAGAACCTTTGGAAAGGTTAATCCTTGTTCAAATGCCATGGTTGTGAATTTTTAAATAGGCAACAATTTTTGTCAGATCAGAGTCCTTCTTTCTTGGAAAAATTAAAATATGTCAAACCATTGTTATTCTAGGCTTTCGATTCTAAAATTTAAATAGTTGATCACCCACTTTAATTGGAATCAAAATGCTTTCAGTCACTGAATTAAAAGGAAAGTCTGTTTTGAGTTACCTTCAATGTTCAAATGTTAGTTTGCATTTTCCACCATGAGTGCAATGCCTTATAAGAAATGCATATCCATTTCTGATTCGATTGTATTCCAGAAGTGAACAGGCTGCTCTGGCTTAGACTTGCCCTTTATAAATTTATTTCATTATGTGAGTTAAATGAGTACTTAATGGAGGACAGTCAAATGTTTTGCACAGTGAAAAGAACAACAGACAGGATCAATACATCACTAAGAATACAGTAGAGTGTTTAAAAAAAAGAAAAAAAAAAAGATTTAATTGTAATTTAGTACTGACAGATGGTATTGATGACCTGAAAGGAAAAATACCTTCCTGGTAAAAGTTTAAAAGTTCCATCTTTTTGTTTTGATTTTAGATATGTTGAAACAACAAAGGAGTTATCCAATTTCCTGATAGACTTTTTTTTTTTTTAAATTCTGAGGAGCCATCTTTGAGGTTAAAAAAAGAAATTTATTCAGTTTAGTAAAGAATAACAACCTTAAGCTACCATACAGTTCATTCAGTTTCTTTTTGTTGCTGATACTTTTTTGGATAAAACCCTCATCTGCTTCCTGACCATTTTTCAATAGGCCATGCTCATTTTTAGTGTTTTTTTTATCTTCTGTAAAGGTTGGAAAAAAACAGCTGGTTTAGCTATAGAGTTGCAGCCCATCAAACTTCGTATTGCAACAACCAGCTCAAAAAATGGATAGTAGGTATCATCTCTACAGTAACACAAGGTCTATAACCTGCAAGCCTTTTCCTATACCAGTCAGTGTCATTAAAAGGCTATGAATCTGTCTCAGATTGTGAGCTCAATTTCATAGCCTTGAATACATTTTGCTTTTCAAGGTCAGCGAAAGTAATTGTGGATTTGGTGTAGTGATTCTTTTTCCTCTCGGATTGAAACCTATAGTCTTTTCTAGATCTGTTCTGCAAGTCTATTTCATTTGTACGTTCAAAGGAACTTTGAGCAATTATAACAAAGACTGTAGTTGCTGAGAATTTACTGAAAATAAGCGATGAAAAAGTTCTGAAGTAGATAATCCCTAACAGAAATTATGTTAGTATTAAAAAAAATTGGAGGAAGAGGTCTTCGATTAGCATAGAAAAGAAGCTTCAGCATCTCATTTTTGTATTTGAGTACAGCAGCATTAGCCATGTGTTCCTGCTGGCTTATACTAAAGGTAGTGGATGTAAACTCAAGGAATCCACAGTACGCACTGTAGAGGTGAACAAGACCGGAACCTGTGACAGTCTCTTGCAGGACTGTGAGGGGTATTTGCACCATAATCACCAGGGAATTTGCAGGAACTGCTTTACTGTAAACACAGTAGGATATGAATGGGATCTCTGCATTTCCTAAACAGAAAGCTCCTCTCCTTAGTATAGCACCTGGAGCACTAGTAAGTGGTAGAGATTCCAGAGGAATTAGCTCAAGTCCAGTGTACCTGCAGTAATAAGTCAGTCAACTCGGAAGTGACTCTGCCTGAAGCCTTTCCATGCCTGTATCATGATTCCCGTGGCTTCTTTACCTGACAAGAAAATAGAAAACATCTGTATCCAGAGTGGCTTTGCTGAGAGTTTTTAACTCCAGGAAAAAGGTGGCTGTCGTGTTTCCCAAACTGAGTTCACTCCTCAGATAATATTTATTGCTGCCTTTGTCCTGTGCTGCAGACAGTAAGTGCATTCATGGCGCAAAATTAGATGAAAGGCTTTAGTCTACATGATTCCACACATTTCAGGCTATTGGCTGCTATAAAATATGTTTCTGTGGCAAAAGAAATTAAAAGGTGAAGTATAAGCTCAGCTGGAATTGGTGGGAGTTCTTCTGCATGGTCCAAAATGCCATAGGTATTCAAAACCCTGTGAAATAACTTCGTTTTTAAGAAGTTTGGAGTGTATATGTGTAGAAATCATGGGGGAAGAGTTCATGATCTGCTTTGTATGTATTTATATTGTGAGCTTTTATCCTGTGTGAAGATAAGAAAAGAGTTTGTAAAAGCCACTCAGGCAAATGAGTTCAATTTGTTTGGGCAGTTACAGTCATTCTCTGAAATAATATCCTTTAAATAGCCTCAATATGTTTTCTGAATGTCTGAAATGAAGAACAGTAATTGGAAAAATAAATCACTAGTCCAGATGTAATCAATAATGTTGGGTCAAATTTTTTGACGTTCTTGGAGTATTTATCAGATAAATTAAAGCACATTAGATTTCATCCAAAATATCAGCTCAGCATCTCAGTAATATCTTAAATACTATTCAGGTAGAAAACATTTCAAACTCCTGGTATGTTAGCTTTTAAAATAGTGTAATTCCTGTTCTGATATACTGAACTCAAACTACACATACTGTACTCACAAGCTACTTTAAGTGTATATTTTATCTTTCTGTTTCATATGCCCAGATGGTAATCTGTTTGCTTTGGGGTGAATTCATGAAATGAAGCATCTGGAGTTTAGAGTGTTTTGATTTGCTTCACTAGGTGCACCAGGCTCTGACTATATAACACAATATTTGCTGCTAGAGCTCTTACCCTGAAAGTAATGTTGCCAAAGGGTAAGGAAAGCATAAATGTATTGGTACTCTTTTCCAGACTACAATTCTGCTAAGATTACTACAAACCTTAAGGGCAAGAGCTTAGTTTCCCAATCTGAAGATGAATGTCATGTGTTTTATAAACACAGTCCTCTAAAATGAATCAGGCCCACACTTGAATCATCCATCAAGTTACAAGTGCAAGGTCAAATAACATTTTGCTTTAGTGTAAGAACATTCATATAAAGTTGATTTAGTTATAGTGACAGTTCTATATTCTCTTTTATATTGCTAAAAGATATCAATTACATTACAGATAGATTACAGCTATAAAATGAAGTACTTCTTATGTATGCATGCTGGAGAGCTGCCTTATTTTATAGGTGTAACTTTTTTAATTCAGGCACTTGTTTCTCTATATGACTATGAATAAGGAGAAATCCTGGCTGTGGAAGAGAAAGCAAATATCAGAGGCAGCTCAGATTTGTTTCAGAGTATGCCAGAGAAGCGGTAAGCAAAGTAATTCCTTGATTGGTTCTTCCTTCTTTGGTAATCCCCATGGATTTTAGCAGCACTTTGTGAAATCGTTAAGCCATACCACTAGTAATGAAATTGCTTTGTGTATCCCTGGCTAAAGCAAATAGCATCCATGGAAGCATGACATATTTCTTACTCTTCTCTGACCTATAAGAGATGCAGGACTATTCTGAGTAAGAAATAAAAGATCAACTACGCTTGCCCACAAAAGCTAACAAACAGTACCTTAATTGTAGGATTTACTGTCTAACTCTAATTGTTGCATCTATGTAGTGAGCCTACTGTTAGGTGGTGTTGACATTGTACATAGTTGGGTTTTTTTTCTCATTAACTTGTCCTTAAGTTGTGAGAATAAGTTATCCTTGTTTTTGAATGGCACAAATCTAAATACTCATTCTTCCACAAGAAATTAGCAGTACGTCATTACAAGCAATGTTGCCATTGTAAGTAATAGAGGCAGGCAAATTACAGAGGTGGAAGGCCCCTGAAAAAAAAAAAAAAAGATTATGGGCACCTCCAGAAAATGGAAGAGTACTGTAGGACTTAAGCAAATGCATGTTTTCTTAATCCCTGTTCGTGTCACTTCTCATCTCTTCTTGTCTCAGCACATATCTGACTGAAATGGGAAACACTCCTGAATAACAGTCTTAAACTTTCACTGTTTCTTGTGACAAATCCTATTTGCTGAGCTAACGAGAAAAGATTAAGAAATGGACTGTTGCAACAGTTTAATATTACATCATATAATTTCATTAACTCTTTTTTTTTTTTTTCTGTCAAAGAGTGATTTCTTTAGACTACCATGCAGCAAAATAAAGCGGTCTGTCAGACTTTATACGAATGAAACCTAAATTTAATAGTGATGACTGAATGTCAAATGGTGCAAGTGAGTACTGGGCATTCTAGATGTTCATGCTGTGTTTGTCCAGTTCAGTGTAACATGTTTATGCTGTGTCCTTAATTCTGTTTTACACTGAGTGGCAATTTTCAGTTATCTAATGTAGTTTTGTCAAATTTTTGTTTCATAAAAGACTGTGTGTCTTCATGATATCCATGATAAAGAGATGATTTCTCATAAAAAGAGGTTGATGTAGTAATTTCAGCTATTGTAACCACTTATTCCTAAATGCCTCCAAAATTTTAAACAAAATTAAATCAAGAGTGGTTCCCAGAACACTGGTCCACCATGAGGTTTTTCACAATCATAAGAGAACCTGTCTGAGCCACGTGGTGGTGTCACGGATTACCAGAAATTGGTTGATGACACAGTTCATTGCTAGAAATATTCAGAACATTTGTCCATCATTAGGCAATTCTTAATAGCTGGAATTCAGCTGATGTGTAATACAGCAAACAGTATTTCACCCACCATGTGAGGAGATGGGATGGGATGGGACGGCTGAGAGATTTGAGTAGGAGGTATATATCAATATTAGTTAACTTTATGTATGGAATGACACAGATGAAATAAAAACCTACAGATGGTACATATATATAGTCAAGGCATAAGCAACATTGCCTTCTGCTTTTCCAGATACGTGTAGTTTGATTTTGGTAAAGGGCTGTAGACCTGGATAGCACTTGAGCCATATGTAGAGCAATGAAACTAACAATTGTCTAGTCTTTGTGGAGGAATTGTGTTGGTGGCAAAGACAATAGACACTGAAAGGAGAGAGACAGATGGTTATGATTTCATCAGGTGACCCTTTGATTTACCCTGGATTCCGGTATTTTTGCTTTCATTTCTTGGTAATTTTAATTTTGCATTTTGTTTGTGGCATTTTAATAAAGAATGACCAATTATTGTGACTTTTATTGAAAAATGAGTAAATTTTTGAGTGCTGAGAAGTAAATGTTTTGAAAGACTGATTTTAGAAAGACCATAATCTTTACATTACTTTTGTCTGTAGTAGCTCTTAAACATTAAACTTAATCAGCATTCATTTTAATTGAAGGTTAGAGGATGATGAAAAATGAAGAGAATGACAATTTAATTCTCTTATTGCAGAATGCCTCAGTATCCATCCTTTTGACTTTCAACAAAAACATTAATGAATTTGTATGGGCTTTCTGCAGAGCAAATGAGCTAGTATATGCTTTGGCTTCAGAAATCTGAAATGTATTATTTTTCAAAAATACATAATTATTAAAACAGAAATTGTTGTAACTGAAGATGATATAACTCTTAAGGACATTTAAAGAAGGGAAATTTGAACATTTTTTTCAGCTTACTCATTGTTTTAAAACTGAAAATCCTGCCTCAATTCACTTTTGATCACTTTTGATAACTGAAATAAAGTGGTAAGAGATGTATATTTTAGGTCAGACAATAAAATATGAACCCAAGTCTATATCCAATTTCTGTTGTTAAAATATTAGAAATTATTGGAAGGATCATGAAAGGTAGGTCTAATGGGTCCTTAGGAGTATATAACTCACTCCCCTCCCCCAGTGCTGCCTCCAGCTGCTTATATGTCATGTCTGACAGATGTCTATCTAAGTATCATAATGACAGAAATACTGGTGGTTCCATGAGTGCCATAGACATTACATTTCAGTGCTAAACTTTTTTTTTTTTTTTTTTTCCCCAGAGGAAGTTTAATCTCTTTTTCTGCAATTTGAACTCAGTACTTTCAGTTGCATCAACTTTAGCATCTGCTTTTTCTACTTCCAGTATTTTCCTGTGCAGGATCTGAAATGCTAAAATGCAATTATGTGTCTACAGAGCATACTATGCCCTGTAACTCCAAACAGGAAGCAGCGGACATTTCAGTGCAGCGCTTTCTCTCATGGAGCTGCACTTCACTGTGTCACTCTGAAACTCCACTTAGCTGGGGAGAGTGGAAAGAAGTCAGGAGAAAAAATAGGTGTCTGTGGGTTACCGTGATCTGGCACAACTTAGCAACTCTGCTAAGAGCAGTAAAGTTTTGGAAGGTTTTGCTACATATTTGTAAAGCTGACTCTCAAAGGCTGTGTTTGCAGACCCCAGTGTGCAGCAGATTTTTTGAATTAATTCCTTCAATACAAAGTCTCTGAGATATGCTTTCAGGGAAAGGTTTACTTTCTTATTAGCTAGTTCATTTAGGTTTTTAAAAAACTGGTTCTAAGCTTAGTATGTATTGCAAGAAATCTAACACATCTGTTGGAAAAAAATGCACCATTGCCTGCTTTAGGCTTATCTGGAAATTTTTATTTGTTCAATTTGTTAATGCTTGACGAGAAACACATTTTAAGGTAAAATTTTGAACTATGACAGATTTACAAAACAAACTACTGCTGTCCTCCGTGCATCTTGGGTAACATCTCTTTGGAAATCTGTAAAAAAAAAATTGGTGGATTATTTTGAGGAAAAATATGACCACTAGCCTTAAAAAATTCTGTTGTCTCAAGAACGTAATTATCTTATGCCTGAAACCCTATTGTAAATTATATATAAAACTAATTAATTATGGTGTCAACATGTAGTTCTAGAGGATCTTTATTATTAATAATAGAATTTTGAACCCTTTTTAAAATCTGAAATGTTTATTGTTTGACAGTTAAAGCAGTCAGCTTTTGGATGTGTTGCACCTCAACATTTTAGCTCTGTGGCCTTTAATGTTTTCAATATTTTAGAATATGTAGGTCACATAACTTATTTTCATGATGCTCATGTTTCTTCTGTGCTTTTAGGGCAAAACTATCTTCATTCATTTCATGTCTGGCATGTGGCTCAAAAAATCCAACTGAAATTTCTGTAATATCTTCAGGCTGTCCCTTTGTAGTGTGTTTTGGTGACTTGTGGCTTTGATGACTTCTTGTTTTGATATTGTGAAACTCAGCATTATTTTTGTGACAGTTGTCCTCTTCCTTAAAGTAACATCTTGAGATTGCACTTAAGCTGATGCAATGGACAAATTTAGATAAAGTATTAAAGAGTTACCAAAGAGGAGTTCCCACAGATTATTTTTTCCTCCAAAAATTTGATGAAGATCAGCATCTGGGGAAAAAAGTTCTGTATTTTCCCTGCCCAATCCATGAATGAAATGCATCTTTTTGTTTATTTTGGACTATTATTCTCCTGGATGTTGTATATTTCCCACTGTTTCTTGTAGTGGGCAGTATCTGTGACACTAAAGATTTTGTAGAAAATTGTGGTAGCCCCTCCCCTTTCATTTTCCTATCAGTATTTTCCTTTTTTTTTCTCTCTTCCTTTTACATTAATTCTTATCATTCAGGATTGCTTTCTTGACTACTAAGCTGATGTCCTCACAGACCTGCTGTCTAAGACTCCCAAATCTTATTCTGAGGGGTGGTAAAAATTTTCACTGAATTTCAATGAATTTTTTTAGAGTTGGAAGGGACCATATAGATCATCTAGTCCAACTCCCCTGCTGAAGCAGGATTGCTTAGAGAAAGCTACCCAGGACTGCATCCAGGCGGGTCTTGAAAATCTCCAGAGAAGGGGACTCCACAACCTCCCTGGGCAGCCTGTTCCAGGGCTCTGTCACCCTCACCGTGAAGAAATTCTTTCTCATATTCGAGTGGAACCTCCTGTGTTCCAACTTGTGACCATTGCCCCTTGTCCTGTCACTGGCAACCACTGAAAAGAGTCTGGCTCCCTCCTCCCTCAACCCACCCTTGAGATACTTATAAGCATTAATAAGGTCTCCCCTCAGCCTTCTCTTCTCCAGACTAAAGAGTCCCAGCTCTCTTAGCCTTTCTTCATAAGGGAGATGCTCCAATCCCTTAATCATCTTTGTTGCCCTTCGCTGGACTCTTTCCAGTAGTTCCCTATCCCTCTTGAATTGGGGAGCCCAGAACTGGATGCAATACTCCAGTTGTGGCCTCACCAGTGCAGAGTAGGTGGGGAGAATGACTTCCCTCGACCTACTAGCCACACTCTTCCCTATGCAGCCCAGGATTCCGTTGGCCTTCCTGGCCACAAGAGCACATTGCTTGCTCATTGTCATTTTGCTGTCTACCAGGACTCCCAGATCTTTCTTTTCGGAGCTTGGCTCCAGCAGGTCCACGCCTAACCTGTATTGGTGCCTGACATTCTTCTTGCCCAGGTGTAGCACCTTACACTTTTCCCTGTTGAACCTCATGAGGTTCTTCCTTGCCCAGCTCTCCAGCCTGTCCAGGTCTCTCTGGATGGCAGCACGGCCCTCCGGGGTGTCAGCCACCCCACCCAACTTGGTATCATCAGCAAACTTGCTGAGGATACACTCTGTCCCCTTGTCCAGGTCACTGATGAATATGTTGAACAGGACTGGACCAAGTATTGACCCCTGGGGGACACCACTGGTTACAGGCCTCCAGCTTGAACCTATTCCATTAACCACTACCCCTTGGGTCCTGTCACATAGCCAGTTCTCAATCCACCTCACTGTCCCCTCATCCAGCCCACACTTCCTTAGTTTCCCAATGAGGATGTTATGGGAGACAGTGTCAAAAACCTTGCTGAAGTCAAGGTAGATGACATCTGCTGCCCTCCCCTCATCCAGCCAACCAGTTATGGCATCGTAGAAAGCTATCAGATTGGTCAAACATGATTTACCCTTGATAAACCCATGTTGCCCACTTCCAATAACCCCCCGCTCTTCGACTTGCTTGGAGATGACATCTAGAATGAGTCTCTCCATTACCTTCCCAGGGACGGAGGTGAGACTAACTGGTCTGTAGTCTGCCCTTCGGAAGTCCAACGTGGCGGTTTTGTTGGCCCCTCGCCTTGCTTCAGCAAGAATTGAAAATTTTATCATTTTATCATTTCATGATCACTCTGTCCAAGACGACCTCCAACGTTTACATCCCCCACAAGACCTTCTGAATTAACTATCAGCAGGTCCAGTATGGCACTTTCCCTAGTTGGTTCCCTCACCAGCTGTGTTAGGAAGTTGTCTTCCATGCACTCCAAGAATCTCCAGGACTGTTGCCTCTCTGCTGTGTTGTATTTCCAGCAGATATCTGGGAAGTTGAAGTCCCCCATGAGTACAAGGGAGAGTGATCGTGAGGCCTCTGCCAGCTGTTTATAGAATATTTCATCAGTCTTTATATCCTGGTTTGGGGGTCTATAACAAACTCCCACCACAAGGTCTGCCTTATTGGTCTTCCCCTTGATTCTTATCCATAGGCACTCAACACTGTCTTCATGTGTATTGCCAAGTTCTAGGCATACAATACTACTCTTAACATAAAGGGCCACCCCACCACCTCTCTTTCCTTTCCTGTCCCTTCTGAAGAGTTGATAGCCATCAATCACAGCACTCCAGTTATGCGAGTCCTCCCACCACGTTTCTGTGATGGCAACCAGATCATAGTTTTCTTGCTGTACGATGGCCTCCAGCTCCTCCTGTTTGTTGCCCATGCTGCGTGCATTCATGTAGATGCACTTCAGCTGGGCTAATCGTCCCACTATTTTTCTGGGAGGGCAGGCACTAATTCCCACCTGTCCATGTGCAGACATTTCAGCAGTTACCATCTTATCACTACTCCTTATGTCTTCACAGCTGCATGTATCTTTCTCTCCCACATCGACTGCTGCAACAGGCTGCAAGGCCTTACTGGCACCTATACCCACTAGCACACTACTCCTGGGCACCACTTTAGTAACCCTGGTTCCAACCCCGTTCCCCTTCAAATCTAGTTTAAAGCTCTCTCAATGAGCCCTGCTAATTCTTGTCCCAGTATCCTTTTTCCCCTTTGGGTTAGGCTTCCCCCACCTGCTGCCAGCATGCCTGGTGACCTGTAGATCAGCCCATGATCAAAGAATCCAAAGTCCTGCCGTTTACACCAGTCTTTTAGCCATGAATTGATCTGTTGAATCTTGCTTTTTATCCCTTCATCTATCCCTGTGACTGGTGGGATAGAAGAGAACACCACTTGTGTTCCTGATCCTTTGACCAATCGTCCCAGCGCTCTGAAGTCCTTTTTCATTGTCTTTTGGCTTCTGGTAGCTACCTCATCGTTGCCTACTTGAAATATCAGTAGTGGGTAATAATCTGAGGGCTGAACCAGGGAGTGAATTTTCCTCTGTATATCCTTAATCCTGGCCCCAGGGAGGCAGGTGACTTCCCTGTGGGACGGGTCTGGTCTACAGATTGGGCCCTCTGTTCCACTCAGAAGGGAGTCACCTATTACAATCACCTTTATTTTTTTCTTGGTTGGTGAGGTCCTGAGGCAAGGGGGTGGGTGACTATTCCTGGGTGCCTCGCTGGGTAGATCATCCTCTCCGTTCTCATTTACCTCATCCCCAAAATCCAGAACTCCGAACCTATTATGCAAATGCAGCTGGGAAGGTGAGGGAGGCTGTTGGGGGTTCCGCCTGCCTCTCCGAGGAAGGACCAGCTTCCATTCCCCCCTTTCTTTTAAGTCCCCTCTCTCTGCCTGGTGACAGGGTGGGAGGGGATCATCTACTTTAATTAGAGCCTCTTCTTGCTGCCTTTGCCTCAGATATATCAGAACACACTACTTTTCATTTAATGTGAGTGCTATTTTTTCCCATATGTATCACTTTTACAGTGACACTGAATTTCCTCTACCATTTCCACACCTGATTAATAAGATTTTGCATCAGCTTGGTGCCACCTAAAGAGCGCTTAGGGCGAGGAGCAGTTTGTTGTAAAACAAGACGCTAGTGATATCCTGCTGCTGGAGAAACTGATAAGTTGCTCTGTTTCTCACCTTTTAGGCAATCACTTATCTCTATAAGGAACTCTTCCTTGTCCCAGAGAAACTTAGTTCCTCTGATAGCCTTTTGTGGTGGACTTTGTTGAATTCCCATTGGGATCTGTCATAACAACACCTCTCTAGTCCTCTACTATCTCTTGGGTTTTGCCCTCAGAAATAATGAAGTAATGAGATGGAGGTATTATCAACATTTGGGAGTTTGATTCTTGAGCTTCTTCAGTGGAGATTTTAATGTTGATAATCCATTGTACTTCTGCATTCGGGGAGAAGGAGGGGGATGATGAGGGAGAGAAATCTGAATATTTAAATATCCTTTAAATATTAGTTAGAATACAAAACACAGTTTAGAGTTAAATTCTCTTGACTTGCAAAGGCTCACGCTCATCTTTATTTTAAGTCTACTGTGTGTGCAACCAAAGCTGAAGGGAAATGGCTACATACTTAAAATACTTCCCTTTTGTTTCAGCATAAAAGAAATCAAACATATTTTTAGAGATGTTGTGGATTTGCTTATTTGTATAGGCTTTTTTAATTTTAATTTTATTCTGTATTAAGTCTGAGAATAATTCAAGGTAACAAAAGGCAAGATTAAAAAGTCATTACAATTCCCCCTAGGAAGCGAAAAACCTGAAAAAAAAAATATCACCATAAGTTCAAGTAAAGCTTCTCCAATTCTCCATTAAAATCACCAGATAAGTTAGCTTTGAACATATTACTTCAACCTACTCAGTAGTGAAAGTGAAGTGTGCTCTTTACTTAATACTACATAATAAATTTAGGAATTTAACCCACTGTAGAAACCTTTCACATTACAGTCGGATATATATTTAGATTGCAAGACACTCTTCCTGTATGGTGAGAAAGAACTGCTGCTTCTGTGGGAAAGCACTATGGAAAGATTACCATTCTGAAAACAGCACTGTTTTCTTTTGTAGGAAAATACCTTATTATTGAAACAAACAAAAAGGTCCAGTAATGGCGAAGTAAAATATTGCAATGGTGGGACAACTTGCTTACCCTTTTCCCTCTTGAGCTGATGTAATCAGTGTAACAGCACACACACTGACTACAAATTTGCTCTTTCAAAAGCAGAATTGTGCTATTGTAACCTTCACCACAGAATAGCACTGAAATGCTATTGCTTTTTTGACTTAACCTCATAATGTTGGCTTTAGCCCAGTGACAGTATAGCTCATTAAGAGTAGATACTTCTGTCTTTCTTAATGAAGAATTGCCAGGAGCACATAGAGAAACTGTGGTGGGTTGACCTTGCCCCACCCTACCCCTCTCCCCCCGGCTGTTCTCTCACTCCTTCTGCTCAACAGGGCAGGGGGAGAAAATAAGATGAAAAAATTCGTGGGTCAAGATAAGGACCAGGAAACCACTTACCAATTATTGTAACAGGCAAAGCAGAATCAATTTCAGGAAGATTAATTTAATTTATTGCCAATTAAAACTAGAATAGGAGGTAAGAGACAAATATAAAACTAAAGCCACCTTCCCCTCACCTCTTCATCTTCCCATTCTCAACTTCACTCCTCCGTGCCCATCTTTTCTATTTTCATGGTTACGTTCAGAAATAAGTTGTTTTACTGTTGCTATGTGTTTTGACACTTCTTATGATTTCATCTAGATAAAGCGTTTTCAGTCTTGTTAGAGAGCAGGAATAAAGAAAATAAGGTAAAAATTAAATAAACTGTCTAGAAACAAATTCTGCCTGTTAATAGAACACCTTTTTTGTCTTTCTAATGCATTCAGGCAATGTAATATTATTATCTTCTAGTGGCTTTTTCTTCCTGCTTTCTTGTATCACAGGTTATTTTCATTTCTTTGAATAATAATTTGTCCTATTTAGTAATAGAAGATAGCATTTGACTTCCAAAATATTTCACTCAGTATCTCTGGTAGATATAAAGATAAGAGCTGTGCAATCAGATTTAGGCACAAATGTAAGTTTCCGTAAATAAGAAGATATTTAAGTTTCTCAGTGTCTGGAGAAGTGTTCAAATTTCAGCAAAATGTTCAAGAATTGAAGTTTTTGTTCTGTGACAATTGTTCAAAAAAATTCTGAGGCAAACCTTGTACCCACACCTGTTAATCTCCTCACCTAAGCAACATGGGGGGTTTTGTTTGCTTGTTTGTTTTTTAGTTATACTAACAGCTCATACAGAACAGAAAGCCGAGCACAAAGGGGCCCCAGAAACCCAAGAGATGCATTTCTAGAGAATTTGATGAATCACTCCACTTCTTCATTCTGAGGGGAGAATATTTTCAGCTAAGTCCCATTGTGACCCTGCATTAAAAAAAAAAAAAAAATGAATAGCGTATAA
The DNA here is from genome assembly GCA_030770645.1 of Numenius phaeopus. Taxonomy (NCBI): domain Eukaryota; kingdom Metazoa; phylum Chordata; class Aves; order Charadriiformes; family Scolopacidae; genus Numenius; species Numenius phaeopus. Next base: position 611,745 of record JARKVS010015473.1, on the reverse strand, counting down.
AGTTTCTATTTTCACAAAGTAAGCTGACTAAAAATTATATGCTAGGGAGATAATAGAGATTGATGCAAATTTCATGCTAAAACTACTGCCTTGGTGAGTGAGCAGCCCAACTTCTCCAGGGAAGCATCTTTGTTTAATGGAGACAGTCCTGTCCGGAGTGCTGGCAGCTCTTTGCTGCCTTCCAAGACTCCTTCTGCAAATTGCATAAATTCCTTCTGTTGCAGATTCCTTCTGCAGTTCACTTGTTGGTCCTTTTACCCTGTCCATGATCAAGCATATAGTATAATAAAAAATTATTGAATTTACTTACGTATTTGTATACGACATAAAATATTAGTTGAATGAGAATTAGATAAAACATTATATTTCACCATGAAATTTGTATTTACTAACAATACTTATATTTCTCATAACTGCAGTGTTATGTTCTTATTACTATTTTTAAGTAATATTTTTCTTTCTTTTTTGTATGCTGTTTTTCAGTTTTCAGGATAATCTCTGTCAGATCATAATGTGCTTTATGTAGAGGTGTAGAGTCTTCTTTTTTAGGCATTGTGAGAGGTCCTGGAAAAGTAATTTCTATATGGCAGGAAGCCAAAGAATTTTGTTCTCTTGGTTTGTCTTCCTGAAAAGTTAGGGGGGACATGTTGACCAAAGTTGTTCATGGCATTTTTATCAGATTAATTTCGAAATAGCACAATCATTACTAGTCTTTGGTGTGAGTGTGGTTCTGGGTTATTGTATAATCTATAGTTCTTTTGCTCTATCAGGGGTTGTTATTCTGGTCCTGATAAACATAAAAGTCAGAACTTTTCTTAACTCCTCTGCCTTCACTGTTGAAGACAGTTCCTTTTTCACATGTCCCATTAAAATAAATTGAAAGTTCAGATTTAAATTTGGTATAGTGGAAACAGTTCTAAATACCTCCCTTTTTACTGTAGAGTTGGAGACATGGATGGAGAAAGCTGTGGAGGTACCAAATTCCATCACCAGAAGAGAGAAGTTGTTAATCCTAGTGTTGCAAAGATATTATTTTTTCCTTTGTCTCCATTCTGGGTTTAATGCTTTGTCAGTTTCCTCTTCAGTTACTTCAGTAAATGGCTTTCTAAGCAACTGTAGGCAACACAGTTGCCTGCTCCCCTTGAGCGCCAGTGAGTGCGCACTATTATTTGGTATTATTAGGAGTTTTCACTTGCCTCTAACCCTATTTACCTCAACAGAGGCATTTGTTGCCTTAACAGCTCTGACAATGCTTTCTGTTCCTTTTTGGATAGGAGCTAAATATGATCCTAAAACATCTCAAGGATTTTCACTGAAAACATCACCATTTCAAAAAGCTCGGTACAACTGACAAGTCTAAATAAATTTTCCTCTTCTTGTTTTCCAGTAAGCAAGCAGTGGAGCTGGCAACTTGGCAGCAAACTCTTTTGTCTTTCCTGCTTGTATCCGTGGAGCCTGTATTTTGCAAGGTAAATGTTCCATTTTAATTAACTGTAATTTTATACTATTATAGTTTCCAGTGACTAAAATGACCTTATAATACCTCTAGGTTTTGAAGAAAACATCCTTGCTTAGTGTTTCATCTACAGTTTTAGCAGAGAATACTCTTATAACTTAAAATAAATGCAATGAGTTGCTTTGGATTCATTAACAAGCATACCTTCCTTTCAGGAAGAAAGGAAAAGGCTGCCAAGATTTAGGTTATTTGTGAGAGCCTGGGTTATTGCTCCTATATTTCCATCAATCTGAGTGAAAGAACAGTTAAACTGAGCATGAAGATTTAAATCTGAATGTGAATGCATTTATTAGTCAAGGTGTATTCTCTATATTCTATGTTTATTGGTGATTTTCTGTTTCTTGGCGATGTTATTAGAAGGGAGACTGAAGGTGATTCTTCAGTTGTACCTGTTTGACAATGTTTATTACTGTACAGTTTTTAAACTTAGAGGATCTTATTTATGCTTTTAAACATAGTTCTTAGTAGTGATATTTAAAAGGTAGTCATGTTAAATATTTGGAAAATTTAGTTTTCTGAAGTTTAAAAATACCTCAGGGAAACTAGCTTGTTTTGATAATTAATTTTGTTACCATGGAAGACTGCTGGTTCTGCCGAGAAAAATATGTCCCTGAATACCTTCCTTACCTTTGGTTAAGGGTCTGGGCTTAATATTACTCTCTTTCCTTCAAGACTTTTTTCCAACCCTGAATTTTATGTTTGAAATTTTCTTAGTTGTCTGTAGGAAAGAACATTCCTCTCTGAATCTTTCTGCCATTGTAATTAACTCTTTTACACATAGTGGGAAAAAAAAAAAATTCGAAAGCTTTTTTATTATATATTATAAAGAATTGAACCAGAAGCTATGCAAAAGTTTCTCCAAATTCATGCTTTTAAATGGAGCGCTGAGCAGAAGAATTGCCCCCTCTCTACGGAGGTGCCACTATGAGCTGTATATTCAAGGTGAAAAATTGGCCCTTTTGAAAAATAAAATCAGCAGCCTTCCCAGCACCTAAACTGGGGGAGTTAATATTCTACTCTTCAGCATTTATTTAACAAGCTGAACCCCAAGGCTGTGCATTTTAATGTATTTTATTTCTTTAGTAGGGAGAGAAAAAAAAGGTGAATCAGCCTTGCTGTGAGTGAAACCCTGCTACGAGATGTGGGTGGTGGCTGTAAAAAGAAAAGTGACAGCGTTTCCTTCTAGGCACATTCTGAGGATGGAAGCCATTTGTAAATACTGAAAAAGGGTGTCTGTTTTTACCAACTCTCTTTCACATGCTAAAAACAGTAGAAAAATTCCACTTATGAGGAAAAGCACAAACACAATGTTTTTCCATACAGATGCTTAGGCATTGAACAATTGGACTTGCCAGAAAAGTGTGAGTGATGTTGCATTTCAAAGAGGTGCTGGTGCAGCTCCCCAGATTTTATTTCATATTACATAGGCCTCATCTATCTTGAGTTTGCAAATCCAGCAAAAGCGGAGGAGGCACTGGCAATCAGCAGTCTGACGGCTAAAGCCATAATTTTACAAGATCTTAGACACAATTTCCATGATTACGTTTTTCATTATTATGTTGCATTGTGTTTAATGAAAATTTAAGCATGTACTTAAACACTTGCACAATTGGGATGTATTTCGCTCAATGACAGCTAAAGAAGCGACAATGAAGACAATGAGCAAAAATTCCAAAGCGTCTATATGTGCCATAGCAGCAAGCACATGCTGGTTTTTTCTCCATTGTATATGATAGCTTGATGTCTTATGCAAGATAACAGTCACAAAAAATAATACAATGTTTTAAAATACAATTTCCAAGGAACATTTTTTTTTTTTTCCTAAAAAACTGTTATTATGAATTTTTATCCAAAATAGCCAGGTCTGACTTATTTGGCTTCCTTTCATTGTAGGGGTAGTTGAATCTGAAGGTGCCATTGATTCTAGTGAGTTATGGGTAATTTTTGGCATTGACATTTCAATAGCAAAACATCAATATTCAATTTGGAGTTAGCAATAAGTCATTGCCAGTGAGAACAGACTAATACGTCTTTATGTTGATGATCTGTTGTGGAGTAATGAGATGTTTTTAATCAGCCAAAAAGGTAGGTTTGGAGTTGCAGTTTGATCATTCTGTTTTTAAACAGGTTTTGGAAATTATTGTGAAGTAAATTGTCTTTCTTCTGTCATTTATCTTCCTCCTTCTGAAAAGATTTATTACCAGCTATTTAATTTGTTTTCCTAACATTCTTCTTGTGAGTTTGGAATGCATAGTGCATCACGTTTGTGGATTTGCCTGTTTCCTCTGTAATTCTGATTTCATATTAGGATACTAACAAAAAGCATCCTAAAACCCTGAGTAGTTTTTAGGTGTCTCAAGAATGATTCTTTCTTTGTTAATCTAGAAAATACTAAGTGCTAATGTATTGCACTGAGCCACTATAGAAAGGCTTCTTCTAAAAAAAAATAAAAGAAGGGGTCATTTCAGAATGTCACCACATACGTCCATACATCTGTATTTCTTTTCTAAGGAGAAAAGATCCCAGTACTCCATAAACTGAAATTTTCCATGTGAGCAAATTTTATGTATTTTTGTGCTTGGGACATTAGAAATAAAATAAAAATAGATTAGAGATGGTGTTCTCTAATCTAATTTCTTGGTTGTTTTTAAATACAGGGGTCTGATTCTGATTTAAGGTCTTTTTTCTTCCTGGTCAGATATGAACTCTCACCTGACATTGGGGTCTGGGAATTCTTTCTAAGCATTTCATATAGTCCCTTGACCAAACAGTAAATGCTATTTGGACCAGAGATCCTCTAAGTGTGTATCATAAGACTCTGGCTGATAAACTATTCTCCCTTTTTTCTTCTCTGAAGAGCCATTCTGGAGACAACACCACTGTGATGGTGCTAAAGTGCTGTGCTTTATTTTGCGTATCTGCAGTCAGTAGCCTGTATTCATTCAAAAAAGTACAAGCAATATGAAGATGTTCCACACTGTGACATTGGCTGTTGCTGATGGTGTGTTTGTGTAGCCAGACTAACTCAGTTTCCTTTCCCAAGAAGAACAGTGCTGTAAGAACTGATTTTTACTAATACAGCTACCTTCAGTTTCAGCCTACCAGGGTGAGAGATATTTTTTACATCATCAGATATAGCCAAACTTCATATTTTTGCAGTATTTGTGTAGAAATAAATTATTTCCACTGTATTCTATATTGACTCTAGTTGCTTGTGCTTGTGCTTGTATTTCTTGAGTAACTTGAATTTGATGAATTTGATGGACCCATAAATTGAGGAAAAAGTTCATCTGTTTGACAGTCCTAAAGGAGGAAACAAAAATAAATCTGGATTATTGTAATATTTTCTGCTCTTTAATCTACAAATCTAGATTAAACAAGTGCTTATCCAGGGGTCTGGTAGTATAATTAATTAAGGTTTCTCAGATCTGTCAGTGTTATCAGGTCTGCCTGCCTGAAAATAAGTAAAAGCCGCTTTTGAGACCAGAAGATACTGTTCTTCAGACTGAAAAGGAAAACTTGAATAATTGTGTTGAAATTACTAGAAATATATACAACATGGTATGTAAATAAAAAGAGTAGATCCCCTCAGGTTTAAATAATTTATTTTAATCCATGTGCTTGAATCCTCACTGATGCTTCAATCTAGTACCTTCAAAAGTAACAGGTGGATTTGGGTGCTCAGATTATAAAACCTGAAGGAATCTGATTTTCAGGAAGTTTTGACCAGTCCTTCTATGAAATTCAGGGTTCTTCTAAGTTCAAAATTCACAACCCTAAAATCACTTAGAGAAATCTTTGTTTACACTGGAGCTGCAAGACCACAATAAATTAAAATAATCCATTTCAGTCTTTTGGGGTGTTATGTTGAGTTCTTATGTATGTGATGGTCTACATACATTTCTCTGAATTAAATATGTATTAGGAGTTATTTGGAAGTTCTTAAGTTTACTGAATATCAGACTTTGTTTTCCAGATGAAGTTCAGAAATAAGTTGTAGAGTAGGGGCCAGTAGGCATCCACACTCCAATATAACAAATAGATGTTTAAAACTGATGCACAGCAAACACCTTCACTTAAGAGAGACATGCGGTTGATTCAATGAAGACATTCCAGTTTCTTCCCTGTCCTCCCCTAAGCATCAGGTGCTGTTTACATTCAAAGGTGACTAGGATGTCCAGAAACGATAAACTTACCCTCAGTATTCTTTGGTTTTGAAAAGTAAGTTGATCAGAACTGAACAAAATCTTAGAGATACAATCTGCTGGAGAAAAAAAGAAGTTACAATTCACAAATAGAAAGGGAATTTCTTTGTGTTACGAAGTTTTTTTATATGGCTACTCCACAGCCACTTCCTACATTTTGCAGAAGATAAAAACGCCTTAAGGAAAGCTAGAAGGTCTTTTGTCTCCTTTCACTAGCATTGCCAGTATACTTACATTTTCTGTCAAAGCAACGAACCATTTTACCTTGTGCATCTTCCTTGAAATAATGGATTCAGTCCTTCTTTGACTTTCCTTCATGCCTCACTCACAATCCCACTGTGCATCCTTAAATCTTTCTGGTTTGCATTTTCAGCATTGCAGCCCGATCTTTAGTATGGAATTTTGCAATGAGACCTCATCATAGTAAAATACTGTCTGCATTTCATTAATCAGAAAGTGTATAAGCAGGAAAAAAGGAATGACTTTGTATACTATTACTGTCAATAGAAGGGTGTCATTTGAGCTACAGTAATAATAAAAGATAAAAGGAGACTTTATCAAGATAGTGTATGTAACTATCCAAAACTGAACTGAGTGCATTGATTTATTTTGATGTTGAAGAAGAATTTGCATGCCAAAAAGTGTTTTTCAGTTCCTGACTGGCAAAAAAAGAAACATAAAAAAAATGTTATGTAACAGTAGCCTGCTGAGATATAGATTTTTAGTAAATATATAGGGGGATCACAGTTTAACACCTTGAATTCTTCTACATAATCTCTGTTTATAATACAGCTGTGATTTCTGGTATATTTTGTCAGTACCACTAGAAATTGTATAGAAGCTTTCGACACGAATGTTGTCTCATTCTTGAATAACAGGTTTCAGAGCTTTATTCCATCATTGTTTACTGCCTTACTGTGAATTAAATCATCCTTGAACTAGAATATCATTCTCAGACTTGCTATACATGTAAGTTTAATCATGCAGGCCACTGCGTTCTGCCTCATTTTATTCTTCTGCATGGAAGGACATTCTGCCAGCCAGGGGATGTCAATGCAGGTGAGACCCCAGGCTTGAGGGTCCAGGAGGTACAGGATGTTGAAAAGCTACGGTCAAGTGCTTGATGATGAGGAGCCCTGCCAGCTCCCTGGGAGAGCCCTGTCTCAAATGCATTAAAAAGCCCTTGAGTGTGCAAGGAAGAACAGATCACCCAGCTGTGTGAATGAGAACAACTATAGGTGGATAAAACTTTAAAGTAATATAATTTGACATGTCTTGAGAAAGCACTCAAGTAGAGAGGCCATATAATGCAGTGTGTGTGCTGTCCTGGAGTACGGAAAAGGAGCTATGGGTACCCCAAAGGTAAATAGAGGTATTTTTCTGCAAATGGTTCTTCTAAAGTAGTTTCTGTCACAGTAAATATTATTAACAATATCACAAGAGAAAATTCTACTGCCATCACACTATTAAAGACAAAAGAATGAAGGATGAGGAGTGAATATGGAATGATAAAAAAAACACCACCTCAGAAAAATATTTTAGTGATAAGTCTGGAGGGAGAGAAGCAGCATGCTCCTTTCTTTATATATAAATAGCAGGCAAACAAAAAGAAGAGTCTACCAAATTTTCCAGAGGATCATCAAGATTTTGTCAAGATTGAATTCTTTAATTTGCTCAGGTAGAGCCCCTGTGCTGAGTCTGGTGTTCTGTCTCTGAAGTGTACTGATACCGCTCTGAAGGCCATTACTTGAACTCTCTCACTGCAGCCAGTACGTAGAATAAATCTGTGCAAAATTAATTTTTTTTTCCCCCCACACGTGGCTGTTTCTGCCTCTGCAAATGTGAGCATAAATTCAGAATGTTTCTGGAATCATTCCCTTCCAAAATCTGGACTTCTAATGGGGAAAATTATTTCGAAACATTTACACAAAAATGGAGCAGTTTTAATTGGAAGATTTAAAGTAGCTGCTAGTCACCTTCATCTACTACAAAAAAGGAGAGCTCTGTTGTACCATTTATTCAAATGTATTCACTCTGAAAATATTCATATAAATTAAGCAGAAAGCAGCCACCATTTCAGTTTCTTGATATCTTGTCAGACAAGAAGGTCAGTGCCTCAGTCACACATAAAGGTCAATTCAGAAGAGGGAGGGAATGGAGAAAAGGGAATGAACCAGAAACTGTGATTTTAGTTTTGGTTTTAGTTTGGACATTAGAAGAAACGTCATGCTTTTCAGAAAAGACCAAGAATTATGGGAAAATTGGGCTATTTCTTCATTATTCATGCGTATATAAAAACATGACATTCCAAATGTATTCCCTATACCTCTTATTTTCATCAAGGTCAAATTTGTATAATTTGGCATGAAAATTAAAGGCCATATCCTAAGCTAATGTGAATGATGATGTCACTGAAGTCACACTAATTTACAAGAAATTATGATAGCCCTTAAATCTGTTTTGGAAATTCTACTGACTCTGTAGTGAAACTCATGGGAGAAACATTTCAAAACCTTTTTGATGAAAAAGTTGATGGAAATTGCTGCATTTATTCATTTGGACATTTTCAAAGTAAAGATGTTCTTTTTTTTTTTTTTTTTCCTGTAACAAGTTCTTAACTTGACTTTTGTTCTGCCTAAAAAAATACCATATATTAAAATTGGGAAAAGCTTGTTAAGTACAGTAACAGCAATTAAAGCAGTGTGCCTTCACATGGAATCAGGAGCCAAAAATACATCTATTTTAATTTCAGTTATGAAATACTAGGATCGCCTACACCGTATTAGCAAATCAGTAATTATTTAACAAATGTTATGAAGAGAGAGGGAAAAAAAGGATAGCTATGTTGTTCCTACTTAAAAATGGATACTTAGAATATTCATAGAATCCTAACAGCTTCTTAAATCCTTTTAAAAAGTTAAAAATGCACCAAACTTTTTCATCTTCATACAAGAACCCTAGTGTGCTTACAATTGTATGTATTGGAGGAAGGTGAGGACCCACACTTTAAAAGTCTGTAAGCACCTAGGCCTATATGTTTCTTTACAACTCCCAGCATAGTTTTCAAATATTTAGTGGTGTGTTTTCATACATAGTTGTGGTGTTTCCACTTAATATTTTCTTTTAGAATGATAATTTAAGTCAGATGACGAGACCCTGTCAGCACCAGAGTGCCTGGATAATACTTAATTACGAACACCTGAGCCAATCAAGTTACTGGTATGGTCAGGTGTTTCTAAAACCATGTTTATCTTATGCACTGCCTAGTTATTGTTTTCATACTTTTCTGAACACATAAACAGAGCAAGTATAAACTCTTTTTGTTTCCTTTGCCCCGTGGTGTTTGGAAACCACTCTCACTTTTAAGGAGGATTTATTATTAATGATGGGCTTTTCTCGTTTCTTCTCAAAATGTCACAATTTATCACATCCAGATTTATCTGCCTACCTATTTGTGTGTGTTATTTACAGAGTGTCCTTTTTCTTTTACTTTCCTTTCCCTTTTTCATGAGACACCCTTTCACATCATGAAGCTCCTCATAATTAGACAGCAGAACCCCTAGGAAGCAGGACTGCTTGTTACAAAAACGGAACCATGACACCTGTAATTTTATTCAGATTTCTTCAAAGAACCTGTGATGTCTGAAACAGCAGTTGAACCCGCAGCATACACTATAATCATGCACATATGCAATGCAATGGTGACAGATACAGAACAGAAAAAAAAATGCTTGGATAACCCAGGGGAAAAAATACTTTTATCATAGCTGTGTGGACGGGCTAAAGACGACCATTTAAGCTACATAGCATCCCAAAAGGTGAAAATCGTGCCAGTGAAGGTGAAAATTACCAGGGTTTTGAAAGCAGAGGTAATAGAGAAGGCAGGATATAGAGGAAATGTGGAATTAAGTTGTAGTATAAAAGAAGTGCCAGTGGGGTTCCAGTATGAGTCGATTTTGACAAAACTGACCAAGATGACAGATGAACCTGAAGAGAAGGGAAGAGTAAATCTCCCAGGGGAAAAAAAGACTTCTGAACTTTGAGTGGAAACCGTTCTAATTAATGCCCCTGATCCATTTGAATTAAGATTTTAATCCTGACTACTCAAAATTCCTTCACATTTTTGGACTGTACAGCTGTGAAGGCTACTCCATGCTCTGAGTGTGAGGAGCTTACACTTTGTAAATTCTAAATTATGTAATGTGATAATCCAGCTTCATTTAACTATATTATAATGCTCTTCAGCTCTGCTGAGCATGTTAATTACAGGAAATCATTTTACCAAGTTGGTATTCAATGTGCAGAAATAAATAGAATAAAACAGTTACTGATGCTGTAGTCAGCAAAATGTATGTTTTCTGAGTAGCAGTAGGTAGATGGATAATAGTTAGCAGGACTGCGTCCTGTGGAGAATGACACATTTTCTGGGTCACCAAAGAGTCAGCTTACTCAGTTCAAGTACAATAGTAACTGAATGTCAGAAGATTTATGGTGACAGTGGATTGGGGATACTAGTTCACTAGATAAAAAGGACAGACTTCTTTCTTATGAACACAGTTTTTGGTAGTCAGGAAAGCTTTATTCTTCTGTTATGAGCTGGTCAGATTCTGGGATGTTCACCTGCTGTTTTAATTCCAGCTTTTGCCTTGAGTTCATCTTTCCTTCAGCAAGCAGACAATTTCAGAGAGCAGTCAGTGTGTCTGTCAGGCGGTGAGATGCTCCAAGGGCTGTCATCTTCTCTCTTTCATTTCTTTCCCTTCAGTTACATAAATAATAACAATTTCAGCCGTGTCGCTCCAGGATTTTGTGAACCCATGGACACAACTGGGATTGCTTTGAGAGTAACTGAGGGCAGTGCTGGGTGCTACAAGCTCCGAGGCATTACATTTTTCCATCTTTGGCTATGAATGGTGCCCTTAACTTCAAAGCAGTTCAGAGCCAATTTGAAGTCCGCTGAAGGACTCTGTCATAAGGCTGCTTCTGCCCCAATGGGATCTGTATGGAGAGATAGCATTGCCTTTCCACTTGTGCTTCTGTCCAGGTCACCTCAGAGCTAGACATGGAAGGTTGGTGCTGTATCTGTGAGCAAAGAAGTGCCAGCCAAATGCAAGCGCTGGCTCCAATAATAACTGCCCATAGAGACTGCTGTGAGCCTTGTTGTAAGGACTGAAAAGGAAAATCACCGTAACATGCAATTTCATCTATCAGAGGGAGGATTTTTTTTTCTTTTCAATCAGATGAAGGTTTCATTTTCAAAATGGTGTCTTATTCTGGAGGATGCTGTATAAAGAGAAAGGCTAGGTACTTCAAAGGAAAACCTACATACACAGTTATGCTGACATTACTGTATGTTCTCTCCTTAGTATGCTGTCTAGTGTCCTAATTCAGGTACAGTACCATGCTTACCTTACACAATCTTCTAATGTTGTATATCAGGTTAAAATGCTGGACTTTTTATCTTCACTCTCAAATTAACAATGTGATTTAAAACTAAAACTTTTAATATACTCGATAAGAAAAAAAATTACTGGAATCAGAAAGAAACTTCTGTGATTTCTCAAATAAAAGTATTTAGCAGAGCAATGAATTTTGAATGAATACCTGAGGGAAAGTAGTACTTAAATAATTTTGCCTTTGAAGATACTGTTTTACTGAGGTCTTCTAAAGTACGCACATTGTACTTTAAAATATATTTTATGTTTTCAAATTATTTATCCTGCTTTTTGAGATAATTCTCAGATCTTAAGTGTATACAGCAATAATGTTAAAAACAAATGCAAAGATACCTGGGTAGTTTTTGATTAGTGAAATGCATCTGGGTACATGTTTGCATTCCATGCATATTAAGCTTTATTTTCAGTTGAAACTGAAACTGTTGAGAAGGAAAGACTTTCTACCTTTGTAACCATATACTTTAAAGGACGTACAGGACTAGGCAGTTTTAGGGCTTTAATGAGTCTTCTGGCTGTGTCCTGTGGATAACACCTCTGGGCTATGTTGATGGGAAATACCACTGTAAGGATATAGTGGCCTTCTTGGTTTTAGTCCTTATAGTTCTGAAGAAACTACAGTTGCTATGTTTATTACAAGTTAAGCAAACTAAATTTATAGTGTTACAAAATTATAATCCTCAGGGGAAAAACAATGAAGTCTTTTATGTTTGAAACTTATTTTATTGCTTAGTATTTAATTGCATTAATTCCTTTAAATGATTAAAGAATTTGTTTTGTTCATTTCCAGTTATTCCTCTACCTTATGAAGTGAGGCGTTGTGCTTCTAATGCTCATTTGAAGAATAATTTACAAATAAGGAACCAATGCACATGTTTTAGCAGGCAGAGGCAGATAACTGAAACTCCATCCTTTGTGCAAATAATTGCATATCTGTCGAGTCATAATCAGGAAATCCAAGTTACCATTTTTAAAAAATTTTAAGACTTTTTCAATTATTTGTGGTTTTTTCTGTTCCTTTTTGTACTTCAGAAATACCATAACACAATTGCCATAGTTGTGGTTTGGATCACATTACCAGCATAGATCATGTGATACCTTTATTCTTGCGAAGCGCTCACAAAATGCTGATCTGCAAACAGGACATCTATTATGTAGGTATTGCTTGAATTTTGTTATTTTTTACTTTTTTGTCTTTAAGTGCTGTGCAGATAGACAGAGCATGAGTAAAGGCAGGCACTGGTGAAGAGCTTAAATTACTCATTCTCATCTCTAAAAACACACATTCATTCTTTTGTGGCTAGTATTAACTAAATTCATTATGCAATAACTGCCCCACTGTAAAACCATTTTGGAGGTGTCACATTGATATTTTTTATGGTGGCATAAAAATGAAACAAGGTCAGCAATAGAACTGTCCAAATAAAAGCTCTTTAACTTTTCTGACAAAGCCAGAGAAGAATGGTCCAACAAGTAATAGGTTTGAGCCAAAACAAGTAGATCATAGTTAAAAGTGAATCTCCAGAAAAAGGGTTCAATTCAATTGTGAGCATGTTTTTCTTCTAAAAATGAAACTGCAAGAAACTTTAAACACAAATCAAAATGTATGTTTGAAAATTACCCTCAAATTACAACTTCTTTCCCATTATTTACTTTGTATCTGACAGAAGCATCTGGCAAAAACAAAAATGAGTTTATAAAAGCTCAGTATCACTGAAGAAGTATTTTGATTAAAAATATGACCAAACCCCCCCAAGTTCTGTTCCTTTGTATGATTAAATTTAGTCAAATTTATGTCACAGTCAAATGAAATCGCCTTTCTCCTGTGTGTTTTGTTCTGGGTAATTAACATGTATTAGTTAGCCTAAGGTGAAAATACATCTTACCTCCACTCAGAGTCTTGCAAAGGGAAAATTATTACCTTTCTCAAGTTTTCATTATTTTATGAATATTTATTAAAAATAAAAAAGAATAATTATGATGCTTCAAAATTTAAGTATACATGAAGTTCTGGTTACTAATATTAAAAAGGAAATAGTTGCTGTAGATTGATCAGATATACTGGTCTTCTATATAAAGACTGACCACATCTCTTTCACTTGACAAAGACATTTGAGGGAATGTGGGAGAAGTCAATACCTTATATAGAGAGTGCCAATACGAATAAAGAACCATTTCCTCTCAGAAGAATAGGGACAACAAAAGAAATATTCAGGAAGAAAGATCAGTGCTCCGAAGGGAATATTTTCAGAGAATGGAAGATTTATGGTCCCCACCTGGAGTACTGCGTCCAGCTCTGGGGCCCTCAGCATGAGAAGGACATGGAGCTGTAGGAGCGAGTCCAGAAGAGGGCCACTAAGATGATCAGAGGGCTGGAGCACCTCCCCTGTGAAGACAGGCTGAGAGAGCTGGGGTTGTTCAGCCTGGAGAAGAGAAGGCTCTGGGGAGATCTTATAGCAGCCTGTCAGTACTTAAAGGAGGTATATAAGAAAGATGGGGACAAACTTTTTAGCAGAGCCTATTGTGATAGGACAAGGGGTAATGATTTTAAACTGAAAGAGGGTAGCTTTAGATTAGATATTAGGAAGAAATTCTTTACTGTGAGGGTGGTCAGACACTGGAACAGGTTGGCCAGAGAAGTTATGGATGCTGCATCACTGGAAGTGTTCAAGACCAGGCTGGATGGGGCTTTGAGCAACATCGTCTAGTGGAAGAAGTTGGAACTCGATGATTTTTAAGGTCCCTTCCAACTGTAACCATTCTATGATTCTGTGATAATTCTTCCTGGAATGTGTGAAGGGCAATTTATAACTAGGTTGAAGAGCATATCAGGAAAGTGGAATTGAGCAGAATCTTTTTCATGTCATCAAAATGATATAACATCTGACCTGGAAAACATATTGATTTCTCTTTGCTAAAAGTGTTTGTAGGGGAGCATAGCAAATCTCCATACTTATCTGTAGGCTTTTGCTACTGCTCCCCAAAAGAGGCATAATATCTCAATGGTCACTTGTTTGACCAGATGGTGGATCTACTGTTACGGTACGAAGAAGCATTTTATTTTGAGTTTTTCTGGGTTTTTTTTTTTTTGAGACGTACTTATAGAGATATTTTCTATAAACTGAAGCTCCAACTGTATTTCAATAATAAGTTCTACCAAGAGTCATATTAGTGGAAAAACTGGTATTTATATTTAGATAACACATGCAGGTTAGAAATAAAGGAAGAATTGGGTTTGGATTTTTAAATTACTCTTAAAATGTAAAACATAAATATGTTTGCAATGTAGACAATTATTTCTCTAACTCCACTAAAATGCTGGCAAGGTTGTACTTACAGATGCAGTAATATTTTAAAATTAAAAACAAATTAATTACTTGTCACTTCAGGGGAAGAGCTGAAATAAGAATATGCAGTACTTTCAGATAAATTTATTTCAGCCACCTTTCCTTTTTACTTTAATATAGTAAAATTAAGTCAAATAGTACTTTGAAGTAGTACTTTAAGAGTGACCCGTAGTTCTTCTAGGAACATAATTTCCCAAGTGTCTAAGGTTTATGTGAATACTTTTAACTAACCAATGCTAGCCTAAAATGGATTCCCACCTACCTGGTTTACACTCTCACTTTGCAAAGTTGTCCTCTTATTCTTGTTTAAAAATATTACGGATTATTTCTTTTTTGTATTACTTATTTGATAAAATCAGCTTGCAGTGAGAGGCTTTTCAGTCATAAAGCAGTAAACAAATCCTATTTGACCTTGCCTAGTCAAGACAGGATGCAGAACTGGATTTTGGAATCATACTGATCTGAAGTTGCATGAAAGATAATAAAATAATGTGAATGGTAAATGAATGTACATAGTTTGTCTTCCTCCTGACTCTAAATAAGTGATCACTGACAAAGAATACCAGACATAAAAGTTGCTAGAGTTCACACAGCTTTACTGAAGATTTGTTCTGGCATAATTCCATACATAATATGGGGTCAGATCTGTGCTTGTCTGCTACTTCTTCACATTATCTAAACTAAATTTCAACTTTGGGGTAACAGAAGACAGCTACTTAGCAGGCCCAAGTCCTTTTCTTGCCTAAGACAGAGAGGTGGCACGGTGACCAACTACAAAGAGGCATCAGGAGAGAAACTGCAGAGCGCAGTTCCTGAGAACAATCTTTCTGTGCTTTTTTTGTTTGTTGGCTTGTTTGTTTTTCTGCATTAAGACAGAGAAGGGTGCGTTCAGTTTTCTATTGTGTGTAAGGGATGATCAGGGATGGCATTCCAAATCTGACACCTGTTTCCCACAGCTGCAGAGCTGGCACATACTGCACAAACTGCACTCTGCATAGCATATTGAGACCAAACAGTGGATTGGGTCATTTTTTTCTTAATTAAACCTTAAGCATGGATTTTGGACATGGTTCTAAATCATGAGCTATGCACAAATGGCAGAGTAAAAGAAATTTTTCTTCAAAATTAGGAATGTCCAGATAGGAAATCAATTAACACATAGAAGTGAAAATCATCTTTTTGAGTAACTTTTTTTGTTCATTATTGCTTCAACAACCAGTGTATGTTCTTCCAGACCGGTAGAACTGAATATGTGTCTTGGAGATGTCTACATATTTCACTATTTCAGCAGCCTGATGGGGGCCACAGTACCTCTGTTCAAAACCTGAGCAGCTCGATGAGAAGGAGCATCTTACAGGACCCAGGGCAGAGGCGCAGAAGGGTGGTATGGCCTGAGGATTTCATGTCTGTGCATGCAAGCACAAGTGATTGCTTTACAGCACTGCTGTGCAATTCCAGTAACGCTACATGGCAGCCAAGGTGGCTGCTTCCCTAAGGAGCTCAGAGGAGGGAGGATCGCAAACATTTCTTGTCACCTTGGAAAGCTTCATTTTAGACTGTCTTGCTAATAAATGAAGTATAGCTTAAGGCAGCGGGACTTACCCTTCAGACACAATTTCAGTCTGAAAACTTTAGGGATCTCATATCTGTTTTTATTCATGTATTCAGATATGTAACGATTGTCTGTATTCAGTGATGTTTGGCCATGAAATAGTTCTGATTGTAACTATGAGGTTTCAGGTATTCAGGACTTTTTTCTTTTCTTTCTAGCAAGAAGGAATTTTCTAGACCGTAATGATTAACATAGAAAGATTTTTTTTTTTTAATGAGATGAAAGGAAACAAGTTTTCTAAGATCACGTATCAGGCTGCTGAAAAAAGAGCTCACAACCCCCAAGTCCTAACCCAGCTCTCTATTTAGATAGCTAAACAACATAATCATCTTCTGGAAAGATACCTTCTGCACAGAAATCTGAATCATAGAATCATAGCATGGTTTTGGTTGGAAGGGACTTTCAAAGATCATTTAGTCCAACCTTCCTGCCATGGACAGGGACATCTTTTCCTACATCAGGTTGCTCAAGGCCCCATCCAACCTGACGTTGAACATTTTCAGTGGTGGGGCATCCATAACTTCTCTGGGCAAGCTGTTGCAGTGTCTGATCACCCTTGTTTTAAAAAATGTTTTCTTTATGCCAAATCTACCCTCTTTCAGTTTAAAAACATTGCCCCTTGTCCTATCACTAGAGGCCCTGGTAAAAAAAATCTGTCATTCCTACAAGCCCGTTTTAAGTATTGAAAGGCTACAATAAGGTCTTCCCAGAGCCATCTCTTCTCCAGGCTGAACAACCCCAACTCTCTCAGTCTTTCTTCAAAAGAGAGGTGTTCCAGCCCTCTGGTGATTCATGGGTCATGGAGGATCACTTTCATGGGCCTCTTCTGGACGTGCTCTAACATGTCCGTGTCTTTCTTGTGCTGGGGACACCAGAACTGGGTGCACTACTCTGGGTGGAGTTTCACAAGAGTAGAGTAGAAGGGGAAAATAACATCCCTCGACCTTCTGGCTACACATCTTTTTATGCAGCCCAGGATACAATCAGCTTTCTGGGCTGCAAGCACACACTGCTGGCTCATACTAATTTTTCATCCATCAGTATCCTTTTTCCACAGGGCTGCTCTCTATCCATTCATCCCCCAGTCTGTAATGACACTGGGGATTGTTGCAACCCAGGTGGAGGACCTTGCAGTTGGCCTTGTTGAACTTCATACGATTTGCACGGGCTCCTCTCTCAAGCCTGTCCAGGTCCCTCTGGATGGCATCCCTTCCCTCAAGTGTATCAAGTCAGCTTGGTTTCATCTTCAACTTGCTGAGGGTGCACTTGATCCCACTATGTCATTGAGGAAGAGAACTAATACTATTTGTCCCAGTTTGGACCCTTGAGGGACATCGCTCATTACTGGTTTCCACTTGGACACTGAGCCATTGACTGTAACTCTTTGGACATGGCTGTCCAGCCAATTTGTTACCCATCTAACAGTGCACCCATCAAACCCATATCTCTCCAATTTAGTGGCAAGAACGTTGTGGAGGACCATATCAAAGGCCTCAAAGAAGTCCAAGTAGATGACATCCCTAGCTCTTCCCTTGTCCACTGATGCAGTCACTCCATTATAGAAGGCCACTGGATTAGTCAGGCATGATTTATCCTTTGCTGTTGGTCTGTTGACATTAAAAGTTTAAAGTAAGCACGAAATGTTCTTTTCAGTATTATACAAGCCCTTGTGTAGGAAATTATTCCAAACTTCAGTTTCATTAATGCAAGGTGTGTATATATGATAAGACTTCCCATATTTCCTATTAGTAGACTTTTATGGGGGAAAAAACCAACCTAGACTGCAGAAGAGAATCTCTCTTTCCACTCCAAAACACTATCATATCCAGTCAAAATTATACATAGCAAAGAAATAATTGCTGAGCTGCTGTAAGACTTCCATTATTCCCCCTCCCGCCAAGATTGCTTCATCAAAATCATGATGCAAATCAAACTCAAAAACTATAGTGATGCAGGAGGTATAGAACACGTCATATTTAAACTGAAGACAATATAAAATACCAATTAAAAAAAAGACACTATATCATAATTGCATCCTTCATTGCTTAGGAAGCTCCCTTTCTCCCTCCCACCACACCAGATGTCAAAACATTAGAGTAAATAGATGCTACCCTGAATTTTCAATGAACAGATATTTTCTTCCTAAAACATTTGATTATGGAATATCTCTCTGGCTGGTAGTTGTACAGATTCACAACACTGTATTAGATGTAGATCATGTAAAACACACATGCCTTTGTTAATAGGAAATTCATAAATACAGAAAACAACTGTAAACTTGAATCTTTTATTTTTTTTTTCTTTTAATTCCCCTCAGGCAAACCTTACTGGTATTAGTAATTGTTGTTAAATTGTTGGCAATTGTTGGCAACAAGTGTATGTGAAAACTGAATACAAATGGTCCAGTCAGTTTAAATTGTTTTACGCTGCTGCTATTGACTACTGTTTTTGTAGAAACAGCATGCAAATTATAAAAAAACCCAGATAGTTAAAATTAGCCCGGAGCATATTCAGAGGTTTTTCATTCTCCTATTTGTAAGTTAGTCTTTTGAGGTTAAGCTTGGCAAAGTAGAATCAATCCCACACTTCAGCCTAAAGAAATTTTTTGTGGAACATTTTTCTTTAATAAACTACTAATTTCCCATAGGGCAGTAAAATTCATTGATATTTAGATATAAGTGACATAAGATTGGTTCCCTGGCTCTTCTTTTGTTAGTACTCCTGCTGTATAAATATCTTTAATTAGATTTCTCACAGTAGAAATAAATTTTCATATTAAACAAAGTCAAATTTGCTGTCTTTCTATAGCTTCCTAAGGGGAAGCAGATATATGGATAACATAATCCATCATTAGTAATAACTGTGTGAATAAAACATACTATTTACATATAGGCTGAGAAAGGGTATGCGTCTGGCTAACTTTAGGAAGGCCATGTAATGCTTTCAGCTAAACATGCTGCCAATGCGAGCTGGGGTCATCAATCAATTTGATGCTCTACTGATCTTAAATAAAAAACTGTGAGAAAGTTCGTAAGTGGAAAATAACAGATAAAAACTATAATTGATACAAAACACAGAGAACAACTCAGTGTTAGATCTTGCCGTTCTAAGTAAATAGCAATGCACTAGGAAACAAGATACTCTATTGAAATCTCATTTTAATAATTTTTAGAGCATTTCTCAAGACCATTTTCTACCAAATCAGGCTACTTTGACAAATAGGACTTTTTTTCCTTTTTTTGAAACAAAAAACATCTCCCCCAAGAACTTATACAGAGGAAACTGTGGAAAATCTTTGCTGAAAAACTGACATTTCTCATTTAAAAGGTTTTCAAAAGTTTGGTATGTTTTATTGTTTCACAATTCCTTTACAATGGCTTTGTATGTAAAATAAAAATGAAGATTTATATGACTTTCCTAAAAGGTCATAACAATAAACAAAAGGAGCAGATTTTCAGTAGCAACAGACATTCAGAAAAAAACTTTGAAAGAAGGAACATTGACTTGTTTTATTTATTTGTTTTCCATTTTTATTTCTATTCTGTTTCCACACTTGAGGCAGACAGTTGCTGCCTAACTCACAGTCCGACTGTGAAATGTTTATAATAGAGCCACAAATGGAAAGCACAAATTTATGGCAATTGTTCAGATTTGAACATGATGTTCCTTCATTAAGACAGACTGAGTAGCCTCACTACTGTATATTACTGAGTTTACTGTTTAGGAAAATTCATAAATTACTACAATACAATGAAAAACAACAATAATGGCTATTACACTTGCAGAAGGTATAAGCCTTTGATTATCATCTCCTCTATAGTTGTGTTCTTTAGCTGTCACTAAATATGAACCAAATAACTCCCTAGTCTTGTTACAGTCAAAGAAAATAATTTCTTGATACTAATAGTTCTTTCTGCTCTATCCAATGGATTAGAATGAGATGCTAATCTACTATAATATAGTAGGACACAATCTAATAGAATTAGTATCCTGTTGCTAATTATTCATCATTTGAAAACACAAGATAATTTTGCTGCTGCTTCTCTAAAAGCAAACCTTTTCCTTTTGATCGGATGAGTTCAGAGGTGGAAGTGATGTAGTAGGAGAAGTCAGTTAAGATTAAAAGGAAGAACGTTGCATAAATGAAAATACAGACTGGACTATATTCTAGGTTCATGGCAAAAAGTGTAACTATTCCTGAGCCACTACATTTTAAACAGATTTTATAACCTTATTGCTAACTCCCAGTGCACTGGGATGTTTCCTCTTGGTTTTGTGCATTTAATTGAACATGGTTTATATCTTAATAAAGGTATTTTCTCATTCTTGTTTTTTGTTTCCCTCACTAGGTAGTCTGGGTTAATATATTGTTTCAAACCAAATGAAAAGAGAAAGAAAATGAAGTACAAAAAGAAAATGAAGTACAAAAATAAAACTTTGTGTGGCAGCTGTACAAAATGGTGTTGGACCTCTTAGAACCAAATTCAATGGACTTATGTTTCTTGATTGTTAGGAAGTTCACTTAGTTTCTGGGATTGATTCTAAAAACAGATATTTTAGCAATGTTTGAAGGAAGGCAACAGTTGGTGAACTGGGGAGAAAAGTTGGTGAACTGGGGAGAAAACCCCATCAAACCTTCACTTTCATGTAAATAAAGTTGTCCTTTTTTACCTCTAGTATTGTAAAGAAACCCATGACACCTCTGCCTCTTAATTTGGAAACGTGTATCAATCAAAAACTCTGATGTATAGACACCTATTGCTACATATATTGAATATCATTTTTGTTACAGAATTAGTTCAGCAAAGGTGGAAACAACATCTTATGCCGTTCTATGTTTCACAAGCTATTCATACTTTCTAGAAATGTTCTGATAGTTGGATTTTGATGCATTTATGCCACACAATTTAATGAGATCTTTGCTTTTAATGTTATTCAGGTGTCCAGTGTTTTGTTCTCTCTTTCAGACAGACATTGGGCCAGACCAAGTGAGGTGTGTTCATGTTCCCAGTGATTTGGCTTGCATCCATCTCTAATTCTCAAATTTTGTCACAAATGTTTGGTTTTTATTTTTGTTGTCTTCCATTCTTTTTTCTATTTTTGCCATACATAATTCATAGTATCTCTGTAGCGTGACTCCTTATTTTTGAGATTCAATTTTTGTCAACAAGTCATCTTTTCTTTGCACAGAATATTTTAAGGCAAATTAAGATCAAAGTTTTCTTCTTTTAAACCCATCTCCTGTTTCCACTAAAGTTGATAGTAATATTGATGTTTTCATTCTTTACAGCAGCTGGTCTTTACATACTAAAACTTGAGCAGTTGTCTCTGAATTTCAACATCTGAATATCACTGAAGTTCCTAAAATGAGTGTCTAGGACTGGGATAAACTTTCTTAGAGTTTCTTCCTCAGCCACAAACCTAAAGGGAAACTCCTTTGACCATGAACTCACCTTAGTTGTGTTAAGGCCAATTTCTAGCCTTTCTATAATCAAGCTTTAAGCCTCAGCAATGTTGTAACTGGAGAAACTTAAGAGGTTTTCTTTGCTGAACTTCAGCTTCACTGGCCAGGCCAACTCTGAGATGCATTAGAAAGCACTAGATAGTAAGCTCTTAAGAAAATTTACTGGAAATATGCCAGTGTTATCAAGTTCTGAGTTGGAAAATTTGACTCCATACCAGAGATGATGTAAGACGATAGCATATAAAAGCCTAACTATATTAAAAATGAGCTGTATAAATAAAGCAGAGTGTGTTTTGGTGATCCTGTACTCTTTTTTTTTATGCCTGAGCATGCCGTTGTGTTGTGTTGAGACTGTAGTAACAGCTCAACACCTCCGCTCTGCTCCGTGTGAAATAGAACAAGCACACTGCAGAGACTCTATCCAAGTTAACCTAAACCTCTGTGACCTATTCTATTTATGGTTATCCTGAATAAATAAATAAAACATGACCCAGAAATATAAAGAGCTTGTTCATTTTTACTTCACAAAATCTCTTTGGTGTCCATTTTTTACATGTCAAATATTGTTTGAACTTTTCAGGGCTGCAAGCAGTGCCAGTCTGTTTTCTGGTATTTCTTTGACTGTTCCTATGTAAAATATACTTTTTAATAAGGAGCATGCAACACAAAACCTGTAAAAACACTCAACACTCAATTTTTTTTGAATTAGAAATATGTTAGAAATTATTCAAGTTATGGAGTCAGAGTAAAAATTTGCAGTGTACTTCCCTGCACAAACAGAACAGTTTCTGACACCTCAGCACATGTTTTGTGAGGATAACTTACCATCTGGGTTATTCTCCCTTTCTTTCTTATCTTGAGCAGATCCTTGGTTTTAACAACAGAAGGATGCATTGCTATTTTATTGTATCTTACTGTCAGTCATTTTCTGAGTTGCATTGTTAGAAATGCATTATGAAAACTTTTTATTTTCCTTCTTAATGTAGCATTTAGGAGAACAATTCAAATGGCCCAGAAAGACAGGAGATAAAAAATGAAATGGCTGGAAAGTACTCCCTTGGGAATTACAGTGTGAAGATTATTATAATGCAAGAATACCCATTAACATCAAGACCATGCCTTCTCAAATCCATGTCTTTTGAAAAAAAAAAAAAAAAAAAAAAAAAGGGAAAAAAAAAAGACTCCAAAGATTCCGAGTCTTTTTACAGAATCTTTTTGGTTGGCTAAGGAATCACCTGGAAGTGCCCCAGAGTGAAGACAAAAAAGACAAGGCGGGAATCAAAATCTTTTAAGAAATTGCTAACTCTTTAGTGTGACAGTGGGAAGGGTTGTATCTGACCATTAGGGCTGAAGCTAGGACTGCAAGGTTGTCGTTTGCTGTGCTATTCCCCTCCATCAATTTGCTCTTCTTTGGGAATTTGTAAGTGGACATCACTCAGGCAGTCTGAAAAGCACCAATATGTTTCACTGTTCAGTAGGCTACTTAATGAAATCCCAGTGCTTCTCCTCCCATATAAATGGAACATCATCTGCCATCACCGTCTCACCCAATGAAAACAAGTAAGAACTGTGCTGACCTTTCATATCCTCTGTCTTGCCTGTTCTCTATACCAGGATGCTTAAAGTCCTGTGAAATCTTTGCATACTTTTTCTACCTGGATGTGGCAGATATAGGGAGCTCCTAATCTACTGCTGACAGATGATTATAATTTTTCTGTGCTTTTGGATTATGAAGACAGTTCTTGATATCCATAAAACAGGAGAAATTTCGTTTATGAGCTTGATGTAGAATAGTAAGTGTATTACGTATCTTAGCAGTTAATATAGGATTTTAGAAATTTGAGTTGGCTTTGTTCATCAAATTGTACCACACATACACAGGCCATACTATACTCAATCATGTCATTTGTATACAATAAGATTACTTACAGGATATGTTAATACTACTGTCAAAATCAAGTTTGTGTATGCAGATATCTGCAGGTTCTCATGCACAAAATGAATAGACTTGAACTATCTAACCTGAGTATCCTTGATGGGAATAGGCAATTCACATTGTTTTCTGAGCTTGGTAGCTTGGACATCCCTTATTCATATTCTGTGTCTTTGCTTGCAGAACTGTGTGAAGTTCTGCTGCCATTCCCACAGGAGTTAATTAAAATATTTGGTCTATTTCATTTAATGTAAGTTTCATACTCTTGAATTTTACATTTAAATGAAAGCAGAAACAGCTCCGTTTCCTCATTACTTTCATCTGAGACCAGTGGTGCCTGTATGATTTTCTTAAGATTTGGCTGGGGTCAGTACCAAGTTGACTCGGTTATGTTAAAGGTTAGCGAACCTAGGTCAAGTTTCAAGACTGGCTTAGTGCTATTTGTACACAAGTGGTTACTGCAAAGAGAGAGTTACCAGTGTTGCTGCTGAATGAAGGGAAATTATTTATTTCCACCATCCCGACACAGATATGCTGAGACATGCTGGCTACAGTGGAACACACTTGAAGTCTTATGGAGATGAGCCAAAGGCACCTGAGATAATAGAAGCCAAGAGTGAAACACTAGTGAAATACCTCAAAGGAATTAAGGGGTGTTCCTCTAAAAAGTGACACAGTCAACAACCCAGCTGAAGTGCCTCTACACCAATGCACGCACCGTGGACAGGAGGAGCTGGAAGCCACCATGCAGCTGGAAAGCTGTGACCTAGTTGCCATTATGGAAACTTGGTGGGACGAATCCCATGACTGGAGTGCAGCTACCAATGGCTACAGGCTGTTCAGAAGGGACACGCAAAGAAGGAGGTGTGGAGGCATTGCCCTTTGCATCAAGAAATGAATAGAGTGTGAAGAGCTGTCTCTGATGAATAGACATGAGCTGGTTGAAAGCTTATGGGTAAGAATTAGAGACTGAGGCAACAAAGGGAGCCTTGTGGTTGGAGTCTACTACAGGCTGTCCAATCAAGGAGAGCCTATTGACAAAGCCTTGTTACTCCAGCTACAGAAGGCATTGCACTTGCAGGCTCTTGTCCTGCTGGGGGACTTCAACCACCCCAACATCTGCCAGAAAAGTAACACAGTGAGCTGTAGGCAGTCCAGGAGACTCCTGAAGGGCACTGAGAGTAACTTCTTAGGCCAGATAATAGACAACCCTACCAAAGAGGGTGTGATACTGGACCTTCTGGCCACCAAGGCAAGTGAGCTAATCAGTGACGTCAAGACTGGAGGCAGCTCGGGCTGCAGTGATCATGAACTGCTGGAGTTCACAGTCCTGACGGATATAGGTCAGGTGAAGAGTAAGGTCAGGACCCTGAATTCTAGGAAAGCAACATTCCAGCTGTTCAAGGAGTTAGTCAATAAGACCCCCTGGGAAACTGCCCTCATGGACAAGGGAGCAGAAGAGGGCTGGCAGATCTTGAAGGATGCTTTCCATAGAGCATGAGAGCACTCGATCCCCAGGTGTAAGAAATCAGGAAAGGAAGGCAAGAGACTGGCATGGCTGAGTTGAGGCCTGCTGGTCAAACTAAAGAGCAAGAAGTAAATGCACAGGCAGTGAGAGCAGGGACAGGTATCCTGGGAAGAGTATAGGGATGCTGCCTGATTGTGTAGGCATGAGGTCAGGAAGACCAAGGCACAGCTGGAGCTGAACTTGGCAAGGGGTGCAAAGAATAATAATAAGGGCTTCTACAGGTATGTCAGCCAGAAAAGGAAGGGTGGAAAGGAGGACACTGGGAACTATCAACCTGTCAGCCTCACCCCTGTGCCTGAGAAGATCATTGAGCAAATCTGGAAGCTATGCTAAGGCACATGGAGGATAGGGAGGTGATTCGAGACAGCCAGCACATCTTCTGTGGCAGTGTGCTCTCCCCTTTCGCCTCCTCTTCCTCCTCCCTAGCTCCTGCTCAAGCCATAAACATCAGTGGGAGTTGTGATGAGTTGCACCTGTACTTTGCAGGATGGCTGGCAACACAGCCAAAACACTGTCTGGAGTGGGGACCTAGATACTTTGTTCCCATCCAAATATGACTATAGGTCAATTATCTTACTCTATAAACAGTGGATAGCCCAAGAGCCCTTTGAGCTCTCCCTCATGGCAACGGGCTGCAAGTCAGGATCTCCCCTTCAGTGGGGTTGCCCACTTAAGGTTTTCCTCCTCAAGGTTAAGAGATTCCTTGCTGCAACAGGTCTTTGGTAAGTGACTAATACCATGCTAAACTTTGAAATCTTAGCTAAGTGGCATAAAGGATTGGTTGAGCATATGTAATACTTTAGACATAAACCATTGACCGAGTCTGGGACTAGGATTGGATCCAGCCGCATCCAGACTCCTCTCTGAGAAGTAGTTTAGAAAGCAAGAGGGTCCTTTCTGAACCTCATGACTCAACAAGAGGGTCTCCCTGACAGTTTGTCTGACCCTGTCCTCTATGCAGTAAATAACCAAGTGTACTTTGCCATCCAATCTCATAAAACACCGTCACATTCACTACTAATGTCATTAAATCACTGTTTTATATTAATAAATATTTCATTACTTCTCTCTTATGAGTGAAGTTAATCACTCCACTCGCAACAGCTTCCCAAAGGACAAGTCCTGCCTGACCAACCTAGCGGCCTTCTATGATGTAGTAACTGACTACATCAGCAGATAAAGAAAGAGCTATGAATGTCATTTATCTGGATTTCTGTAAGGCCTGTGTCATGATCCCCCACAATGTCCTTCTCTCTAAATTGGAGAGATATGGATTTGACAGGTGGACTGTTTGGTGGATGAGGAATTGGCTGGATGGTCACATACAGATGGAAGTGGTCTATGGCTTAACGTCCAGATGGAGATCAGTGATGAGTGTTATCTCTCCAGGGCCTGTATTGGGACCAGTACTGTTTAATATATTCATCAATGACATGGACAGTGGAATTGAGTGCACCCTCAGCAAGTTTGCAGACGACACCAAGCTGAATGGTGCAGCTGACATGCCTGAGGGATGGGATACCATCCAGAAGGACTTAGACAAACTGGAGAAATGGGTCTGTGTTCAAACTCATGAGGTGCCACAAGGCCAAGTGCAGGGTCCTGCACCTGGGTTGGGACAACCCCCATTATTAATAAGGCTAAGGGATGAAGGGATTAAGAGTACCTCTGTACAAAAGGACTTGGGGGTACTGGTGGATTAAAAGCTGGACATGAACTAGCAATGTGCATTTGCAGCCCAGAAAGCCAGCCACATCCTGGGCTGCATCAAAAGAAATGTGACCAGCAAGATGAGGGAGGTGGTTCTGCCCCTCTATTCTTCTCTGGTGAGACCCCACCTGAAATACCGAGTCCAGCTCTGGGGCACCCAACATAAGAAAGACATGAACCAGTTGGAGCGAGTCCAAAGAGGGCCATGAAGTTGATCAGAGGGCTGGAGCACCTCCCCTGTGAAGACAGGCTGAGAGAGTTGGGGTTGCTCAGCCTTGAGAAGAAAAGGCTTCGGGGAGATCTTATAGCCGCTTGTCAGTACTTAAAGGAGGCTTATAAGAAAGGTGGGGACAAACCTTTTAGCAGAGCCTGTTGTGACAGGACAAGGGGTAGTGGTTTTAAACTAAGGGAGGATAGATTCAGGCTAGCTATAAGGAACAAGTTTTTTACAATGAGGGTTGTGAAACACCGGAACAGGTTGCCCAGAGGGGTGGTAGATACACCATCCCTGGAAACATTCAGGGTCAGGTTGGATGGGGCTCTGAGCAACCTGATCTAGTTGGAGATGTTCCTTCTTATTGCAGAGGAGTTGGACTAGATCACCTTTAAAGGTCCCTTCCAAACCAAACTATTCTGTGATTCATGATTCTGTTATAAATACCTGGTTCTTTAAAGGACCGTGGCCAGTATGTTGCAACTGGTATCTCCTGTTCCTGGTGCTGCAATTTGAACAGCTGCTAGTCACCATTACCAGCTCCCTCTAGACAGCTACTCAACACCACCAGAACACAGGCAGTTACATCTGTTGGTTTTTGTGGCTGAATTGTCTTTGGTTTGAAACTGGAAAAGGAGGAAATTGCTCATGGGGAACTTTTCATTTCATAACTATTTGTTATGTAAAGCCTGTTAACAGTATAAAATTATTCAGCAATGTTATTACACAGCTCCATATTCTTTAGGGGACAGGGGTTTTTTTGTTTAGCTCTTAGGTTGTCACCCTACCATACAGAGAGACAGTGCATCATTACATCTTGAGATCTATTGTAAAAAATATAGATATAAATATAGGGCACAAATATATCTGAAAGGCAAGGAAAAAGAATGTAGCATTGGTTTATCTTTTATCTCCAAAGAACAAATGTACAGTATATTCACAATAAAAGCATGTGGCATGTTTTTCCTTGTTTACCTAATAAATTTATTAAGCTACTGATGGAAAATTGCTTTAGTTAAAAGGTACACTAAACATATAGAGTACATAAATCATTAAACATGAGAATAAACTTTAATTTTAAAATATTTTTTCCAACTAACTTTTAAATCTTTAATTTATTGCAAATAATTTAGTTACCACAAAACACAACATTACGGAGAAATAAAAAACCACCTTCATAATCTTAGGGTCTGCATCCTTCCTGTGTCAATTCCAGTGATCTAGAGGATAACACAGTCTAAAACATATATTTATGACTATCAGTTTTCAAGAAACTCTCTTGAGATTAAAAGTGTTTTCTCTCAGCTCACACTAAAAGTATGACTGGAGAACCCTCCTTGCTGGATTCTTGATATCAGTGACAGTGTGAACCATCATGTACATCTTGGAGCAAAACTGAAATTGCTGTTATTTACAACTAAGGTAGAATCAGATCAAGACTGGCTGCTGCCAATGGACATGTAAAATTAGGTGTCCTGCTCAATCATAGGTTGGTCAGTACAGAGTATCTGGAACATATACATGAAATGATCCTATCAAAAAGAGGCATATTAAAGCTCTGTGTAGATAGAAAGGTAGATATTTTTCTTGTCATTTGCACTTTTTTTTGGTCTTCTTTTGGATTTCCGTCACTGGGATCTTTTTGTGTAAACTTCTGTCGGTAGTGGAACACCATCCAGCCTCCAACCTCCTGTTCCTAGGCCAGGAACAGGAGAGGCAGCATCCTTGGCTTAGTTTCTCCCTGCACCCTGGGCTAGAAGTGCTATCCTGATTTCTGCTAAGGTAGAGATAATTCACTTTGACAACAAAATGGTTGCTGTGTTTTCAGATTTGGTATGAAAGAAATGTCAATACTGCATATTGTTTTAGTCATTGCTAAGTGATGTTTATACTAGTCAAAGACTTTTTTCAGCTTCCCACAGAAGCTGAAAGCAACATAGACAGAACAGTAGAATGGCTAGTGGAACGTGCTGTACCATAGACGTTATGTTTGGTCTATAAATGAGGGTTGGCTCAGGGGGGAAAGAATCTGCAATCACTGCTTGGGTCAAGCTAGACAACCAATTCTTGTATAGTTTATTGTTGTTGTCTTTATTATTATTATTATTATCATTATCATCATTATTATTATCATCATCATTATCATTATTATTAATTATTTTCCTTTTCTGTTATTGTTCTGTTAAACTGTTTGTATCTCAACCCATGAGATCTTTTTTCCCTTTCCCGTCCTTTTTTTTCCTCTTCTCTCGATGCTTCTGGGGGAGCAAAGGGGAGGTGAGCAAGTGGCTTCATAGTCCTAGTAGCTGGCCAGAGTTAAACCACAAGTGCTCACACATGTTGCAGCACAGCGCTGTCTCTGGCAGAAATGCAGAGAAATGAGCACCAGGGGATTAGTGTCAACCAGGTTTCCCTGTTTGCATGGAAGTGCCATGGAAGAGCAAGCTGATACAACACTCTGACTGACCTGCTCTATGCATGGCGGTGGTCCAGAAACCCCGAAAGGTGCCTTCAAGAGCATTCACTGTTTCTGTGACACTATTTGTAGAAAAGTATCCTATGAAACTGATTCAGGAGTAACAATGGAAATAGCAGCTTAACAGGAAGTGCCTCACTTTGCCACCAGTATGAAGCTATAGGCAGCATCATGATTCATCCCTCCGTTGAAGGCTGACTCCAGGAACCCAAGTGTCACTAATATTAATAACACAAACAAACAAACTCAAACACAAACAAACAAACCAATAATGCCCACTGGTTAACAAAATCACTTCAAGAATGGAAAAAACTCCACGCTTGCTATATTTTCTTTCCCAATGAACTTCTGTATGACTTGGAAGGAGGTGTACGTTATCTTTTTTCTGATTATTACCTTCAAAATTAACTCAATGTGAAAGGGATTTTGGGTTTACCTTTTCCTTCTCTTCTTGTACATGCAGGAATGTGGCTGAGTTACAGGAGGGATGACAGATGCTGTGACAGCTAGAGTTAAATGTGCCAGTAAAGATTTGTCCTTTTAGATGGAAGGTCCCAGAGTCAACAACTGTTACTGGCAGCCAGTCCAGGAAATAAACATTGTCCTCAGCAAATTGGTTTGCATCTTGCAGGTAGGAGCACACCGTATCTGAGTGCACAATCTATAGAAGGCAGATGATAATATATATTGAATAGTGCTGCAATAAAATGTGTAAAAATGGCTTAAAGGATTCAAAGGAAGGGGCTGTTGAAATGTTATCTGCTGTTATCTGACACTCAAGTTGATATTATTATGCCTGGCAGTATTGGATCCCTTACACTATTGACTTTGATTATGCCCTACTAATGGCTGGCTCCTTTTCCATCTCACTGGCAATAGTTTCATTTCTTACCTATACTTTTCTATCAAGTCATTCAGAAAAAGTCAAAGTCATATTCCAGAGCTGAGAAATGAGAATTACTCTCCCTATCCAAAGAACTCGTAAAAGTGTCATATCCTCAGAATAGGTGTTCAGGAACTCAAGAGTGATTTCATCCTTCTTTTGCAATTGCTGAGAGGAGCCAAGCAATTCCATTCTCTCAGGCCGCTGGCAGGCACAGCAGCTCCACTGTCTCAGACGCAGCTCCATCTAGAGCAATATTCCTATGCTGGCCGAGTCCAAAAAACAGATTCCTGTAACAATGACTTAAATAAAGGAAAAGGCACAGTAAGACAGCTGTAGGTGGAGTATTTTAATTCCTAACTCTGGTGTGATTTTCTTTTTTTTCAGATAGGAAAAAGAAAGAAAAGCACCAGGCAGGGCTTGAAATTGTAACCTTATGGAGAATTGTAGATCAAGTAAGTTTTCAATGAAGGGTTGCTGAACTGTAAGAAGCTGTTTTCAAAACCATGGTTACTGAGGGCTATTTGTTCATTACTACTTTTGCTGCAAACAAAAAGTGTTCGTTATTTTCTGTAAAAGAGCATTATTGTATCAAATTGTTGTCTGTCATTATTTTTATTTCTCAAGCAACTGGTAGTGGCTCAAGACTGGACAGTATTTATAGTTGTTTTCTTTCTAGGCTTCCTTCTGCTGCAGGCCACTGCAAAAAATATGCCCTAAATATAAGCATCAGAAAAGTGCGTAATATCACAAACTTCAAAGAATTTTGAGTCTGGTACTATTTATGAAGAAAATCTTATAAATGCTTTTATGCAGGATAGGTAGAGAGATGTTTTCTGAAATAAGTTTATTTTATCTGTGATGCCAAACTTATAGGCTACATTAATAGTGTTGTTATAGGTGACAGCATATTATAATAGAATAGAATATTTCATCTGGAAGGACCTACAGTGACCATCTAGTCCAACTGCCTGACCACTTCAGAGCTAAACAAAAGTTAAAGCATGTTGTTAAGGGCATTGTCCAAAAGCCTGTTAAACACTGACAGGCTTGGGGCATTGATCACCTCTCTAGGAAGCCTGTTGCTGTGTTTGACCACCCTCTCAGTAAAGAAATGCTTCCTGATGTCAAGTCTGAGACCTCCCCTTACACAGCTTTGAACAATTCCCACCTGTCCTATCACTAGATCCCAGGGAGAAGAGCTCAGCACCTCCATCTCCACTTCCCCACCTCAGGGAGCTGTAGAGAGCAATGAGGTCAGCCCTCAGCCTTCTTTTCTCCAAACTAGACAAACCCAGAGTCCTCAGCTGCTCCTCCCAGTACATGCCTTCCAGCCCTTTCACCAGCTTTGTTGCCGTCCTCTGGACACATTTGAGCACCTACATGTCTTTCTTAAGTTGTAGGGCTTAGAACTGCACACAGCACTCAAGATAAGGTCGCACCAATGCTAGTCACTTAATAGGTGAAAAATCTGCTACACCTGAGATTACTAACCCATGCCCTTTTCTGGTTACATAATCCTTCCACCTGCACACTTCAAAAGACCTTGTTTTTTCCAATGTTATCCATTTTTCTGGAATTTTCTGTACCTCTGTACAGAATTTCTGTGCATTTCATTAGAAATAGTGTGACCAGCAGAAGTAGGGAGGTGATTGTCCCCCTGTACTCAGCACTGGTGAGGCCACACCTCAAGTATTGTGTCCAGTTTTGGGCACCTCAATACAAGAGAGATATCGAGGTGCTGGAGCCAGTGCACAGGAGGGCAACGAAACTGGTGAAGGGCCTGGAGAATAAGTCATATGAAGAACGATTGAGGGAGCTGGGACTGTTTAGTTTGAGGAAGAGGAGACTGAGGGGTGACCTCATCACTCTCTATAACTACTTGAAAGGACATTGTAGAGAGGTTGATGCTGGTCTCTTCTCACAAGCAAATAGCGATAGAACAAGAGGGAATGGCTTCAAGCTGCAACAGGGTAGGTTTAGACTGGACATTAGGAAGAAATTCTTCACAGAAAGAGTGATCAGACACTGAAACAGGCTGCCCAGGGAGGTGGTTGAGTCACCATCTTTGGATGAGTTTAAGAGTCGCTTAGATGTGGTGTTGGGGGCTATGATGTAGGGAAGAACTTTGTAGAGTTGGGTATATTGTTGGACTCGATGATCCCAAGGGTCTCTTCCAACCTGAATGATTCTATAATTCTATAAGAAAAATGGTTTGATGGTCTGATGTCACAGGCATATTACATTGCTTAAGAATATGAGTGTGGTTTTAATGGGTCACAATACAGTTCCACCTAGCCCAATATTCAATTTCTGAGAGTGCACAAAAACAGATACTTAAGATATGGCTCTGGCACATGGCACATGACTTAAGCATGCTGGAAAAATAGCTGAGAAAAATAGCCCACCCCTGCAAAAATGCCTCTAGGAGAACAGTGCCAGTCACCCTAGGCCAGATACAAAATAACAGTGTTCACAATTGCAGGTTACAGAATCACAGGATGATAGAGGTTGGAAGGGACGTCTGGAGACCATCCGGTCCAACCCACCTGCAGGGTCACATAGAGCAGGTTGCACAGGAACGCATCCTGGTGGGTTTTGAATGTCTCCAGAGATGGAGACTCCACCACCTCTCTGGGCAGCCTGTTCCAGTGCTCTGCCACCCTCAAAGTGAAGTTTTTCCGTATTATTAGATGGAACTTCCTATGTTCAAGTTTGTGCCCATTACCTCTTGTCCTGTCACCGGGCACCACTGAAAAAAGACTAGCCTCATCCTCCTGACACCCACCCTTTCTGGATTTATAAGCATTGATAAGATCCCCCCTCAGTCTTCTCTTCTCCAGACTAAGACGACCCAAGTCTCTCAGCCTTTCCTTGTAAGAGAGATGTTCTAGTCCCCTAATCATCTTCTTAGCTCTTTGCTGTACCTTATGCAGAAAAGAAGAATGGAGTCATCACCCAGAGAAACACGGGAGGAAAGTTAGAGAAAGATGAATTAAAGATTTAGACACCATGAATGTTTCAAAGTATTCAGCATGGAAATAAACATGAAAAGCACAAAGACAATGCCAAGCTTGTAGACAGTGGAGGCTACAATACATACACATTTTATATTCCAGGGAAGTGGGTTCTCCTGAGAACACCAGTAATACGAGCATGACTGAGGACTAAAGCCATGTAATGCAAAGAAGACTGCCTGGAGTATGGCTTTAACAAATTTTAAGACTCTCAGTGTGCACATAAAGCATGAAAAGACTGTCAGCTATACAACAGCCAAATTTGCCACTGTGTTGTTAAATCAACAACAGTTAAATCACAGTGGGATTAGGAAGGCATCTGTAATGCATTACTGGCAGTGCTGAGGGGCAGAAGTGGACTGGCACAATCTAACTTTGTGCTGGTTATGACAAGACCTGATCATAGGGAAAAGCAAGTATAGTTAAAAAACCCTTGAGCAACAAAAGGTGATGTCACTTAGACTTCATGAGAGCTGACATACAGGTGTAACTATGTAGCACTGCAAGACAGTAGACCATTTTGAAACAGCCCAGCATAATGTGATAATATCATCATTAAGTGAAAGACTAGTTATTTTGGGCCTCGGCCATCAGTACAAGCAACTGTGTTAGTGAACTGGACATGTAAATATCAGTTAGAAATTCTAAACAGATTGCCTTACATATGGTTTGGGACTGCCAAAATGCATTCACCTCAGCCATGCTGCAGTTGCCAAATAAATGTGTTAACAAGAGTGTAAAGAAAATTCTTTACAGCTATTGAAAATAGCACTCTATAGTGAGAAAGCAATGGCAGAAATTGAGTCATATAGAAGAGTCATGCCTTCTTAATATAAATGCACCTGTTAGATGAATTCCTTTTTATTAGTAAATAACACAAAATTCAATCGATTGTTCTCCAAGAAATATTGGAATTTGGATATCCAGACTCCCCACCCTTTAGTGCTGAAGTTATTTGGCTGTAAAATGAACAGTTTCTTGGTGAAGTGGATATTTAATTACGTTCTTGAAATGGAAGAGCCCTGACAGGAAAAACTGAAGATCTAGGTCTGTAAAGTGGTGATTAGAACATATCGGTATCGTATTAGTATCCTAATCTTGGTCTTGTTGGTTATTCTGAGGCTACCATACTCCCTTATTTTTTAATGAAAAAAAAATCCTAATAGCTTTGTTTTGTTTCGGTGGATGAAGAAAGCGCTTCAACTTTAGAGCTCTTTATGAAATCACATTCTTGGGAACTAGCTATTCTTTCTAAGGATTTGCATTGATCCCAAGGTGCAGAATAGCACCTGGAAAAGAAGTTGCTACCTACTACTAACAATTGAGAACATACTGCTTGATTTATCCAGGGAGCTGTAGTAACAGAAAGGCAGCAATCTGGTGCATTTGACAAAAAGTCTGTGAAAGACTTGTTGAGAGAGTGTGAATGTACTGAAAAGGAGCTACTAGCTGTGCTCTTTGGAATGAAATCATCATATCAAGGTAGATCTGCTTTGTGCCTCAGGTGAGGTTTGATCATGAGCTTCAGAAAGCATAATGAAAAAGCCACTGCTCAAAGCATCCGGGTGACTAAAATGCCTATTATTCAGCTTCCAGAGCTGCCAGTTGAAGATGAGGCCTTTCCCCCCAGATCACCAGAAAAGTCACAATGTAGTGACCGAAACTGTCCTAGCTTACAGCACAGATGCCACTCCCTATCAAGAACATGAGATAGACTTTCAACATGATACAGTATATGCACTACTTTCATGAGAGACTATGCATAATCCAAAAACGCTAATGAGATGACAGATAAGGACACTGCAGATGGAAAAGGTATCCTGTATGTCATGAAGTATTTCAGTACTTCTAGTGTGCTGACAGTAGCTTAGAAAACAAAATAGGCCATAAAAGCAAGGTTCTGCCTTGTGTGACTACAGAATAGATAGAATGATAGCTAGAAAAAAGAAATAATAAAATTAAGAATAGCAAAGCAATGTAGCAACCCAGTACAAAAGAGGAGAAGAAGCTCTGAAGCCATGATAACAGATAAATTATTTTGGCTTGCCATCTGAGAACCACATAATGATGCAGCAAAAAATTTAAGCTGCTATAAACATTGAATATATTCTACAGCCATCTGGATTAAGAACAGAGAAGCGAAGTTAGAAAAGGGAACATATAGTAGTGTAGCCAGACAGCTTCAGCCACTCTAAAAACCTTCATCGTCTGTTGGTTTCTGTTAAAAGAGCTGGAAGAAAATTAAGCAGTATAGAGGACTAGTCCAATAGCACTCAAAAGAATATAACATAAACAAAATAAATTCATATTTCTTATCAAAGGCAGTGACAAAAGAAATGTAAATATTTTAAAGGTCATGCATTGGAGGGCAACCAGGCCTCACAGGCTACAGTAAAAAGACAGTAACACGTATGTCCCTGAGATGAGTGTGAAAATATATTTCAAAAATGACAAAATAGCAACATCAAAAGTTGAAATAAAAGATACAGCAATCCATCAGAAATTCGGAGATGGCATCAAGCAGTCAGTTATGCAAACCATACAATGTGGAAAGCAGCATCTCTCAGTAGACCCTAACATTGCACCAGGACAAAGAGTTCCATCATTGCTTCACACATGGTATAGGAAACAAAGCAATCGCCAACTGTGTAGAGACTATGTAATAGGCCGATGCTTCAAATTGTCTGAGTTTGTCCTCCAAAAATGAATTTCACTATAACTGTGCCTGAATTTTAACCTACAACATGGGGTACAAGAAGGAGTTTACTGATACATTGCCTAGTGCTGTTTTGCTGAATGTGTCTATTGCAAATTTTAAGTTAATTTATTTTTCAGCAAGTCATCAGAATATAAGGTCTGATTGACAATATTATATTGCCCAAATTATATTTAGAGACCAATTTCTCCAATTTTTTCCACAAGGTGAACAGGGTAATTTGAAAGTTAGACTAGTCCCAGCAAACGGTTTTGGGCTTTAAGAAGTATAGACCTTCTGTTAAAGGAGTCTACAAGTATTCTTCCTTCCACTGTATGTCTGAGTCCTTCCAGAGACTGCTTCTCATAACTAATCATATTTATAAATAACTGATCTTATATATAAAAGGAGATAGGAAGAAATTTGTTCAGAAACATCACAGACACAAGGGAACTGAAGGTAGTCTGCTTAATTAAAAATGCATATTCTATATATTCAGCATTGCTTAGTGTCACTTTGCTGTGCAATAAAGAAGCTGCTTTCCATTGATTCTTGTCATATGCCCACAAGAAGAATAAGCTGCTTCCATTTTAGTCATGGGAGCAACTGAATGCCACCATCCCTGGCAGAGAGCAGCAAGTGTGGGGCAGCTTTGCAAATAAGAACTAGCTGCATCTGAGGAGGTCCAGTCAGGAGACACTGGGGACAAGACTGGAAATGTCCAGGGAGAGAAATGCAATAGTCTTGCTGTTGCACTTCAGCTATACAACAGTATCAGGCATCTGGGTGCATGCAAGATCCTGAATTGACAATAACTGCCCTGCAATTCTTGCTGTTGGGCACAGAACAGTCGCACAGTGTCTCTTTGTGTAGACAGCTTGAAAATGGGGTTACAATTCTTCATGAGAGCTGTGGCAGCTGGTGTATTCTTCTGCAGGAACTCTACCAAATCCCCCAGAGGGCTCTAGGGCACTGTATACTAAAAGAAACATCTTGAGATGACTAATATGATTACTGTAGACACTTCACCTGCCTTTTTGGAGTTGATAGAAAGACATTTTTTTCTGATACTTTTTCTATAGAACCTGCTGGAAATGTGAGCATTGTCCAATATTGTAGCCACTTATCTAAAGCCTCATGAAGGTTCATGAGTGCATCAAGAATTAGAAAAAGTAGATTCCACCTCTGTTCCATGGCTTCAAAAGGTGTCTCTAGAAAGGCAGCTATGCAGAAATCATCTGAAAATTGATGTAAGCGCAGGGTGGTCCCTAGCAGTGAACAGGCTACAGCAATAGTTTCTGAAAGGTTCTCTGTGTAGAAGGAGGGACAAGTTGGACCACCATGGTTGGAGAGTGTCCCAGTGCTTCACCACAGAAACAGTTAGGCCATTTGATAACAGAATTATTTGTACACAATTAAATTCAGCAGGGAACTTAAATTCTGGAGAGTTAGCTGGTATTTATTACCACACTAGAGCTTTTCTTTGAGAGGCAACTTGGAGATGTCATGCTGTGACAAAAGCCAATGTTTGAAAAATTCTAGTTTCTGTAACAGCTTAAAACATTTTTAACCAAGTGTCTCTTGGGAATAAAATGGAGATGAATATTCTGTGTTACTTTATGGAATGGGTTGCTGTCATAGACATTTTTTTGCAGTCAATAGAAATATTACAAATAGCTTCCCTGATTGAGCTTACTGGATCTGTTTGTGAAGGCTCAGACATTCACATGCACAGTGGCTTTTACTGAGTATATAGAAAATTATTTGTAGTAAAATGTTATTATACATCTAAACATATAGAAATAGAAAAAATTTACATACACCTATGGTATGCTTCAAAACACAGGGAATAAGAGCCAGCATGCAAGCAGTTTTCATGTAGTTATAATTATTTTGATACAGAATTGGAAAGAATAACACAATGAAATTGTAAGAGTAAAATGTTCATAAGTTGTCATGCTTTGCTTAATCATAGCTAAAACACAAAGGAGGGAAAATATAAATAGATGTAAAAGGTGAATGATGAATAGATGAAAAAGGTACTCAGGACATGTAGAAATGTAAATAACCAATAAAATATAAATCATGTAAAGAAAAACAATAACCCTGTTATAGTTAAATGAAAATGTTAATTTAACAATATTGCTAACTTAAAACAGAGTTTTATTGGATGAAAAATCGGATCACACTCAGGTGTAAAGTGGTCTTTATTGGATTATCTGAGAATCTAATGGTTTAAATTTTTAAATTTTTTTCCTTTTGCATTAAGAAAATAGTAGACACATGACTTGAATATGGATTTCCTAATACTCTAAATTTATATTATTCCTGAAATCCTAATTATCCTTCAATTAGTTGAGGATAAATTGAGATTTAAGATAACAAAATTATAAACTTGTTCAGAACTAATATAGGTCCATCATCTTTCTGTTAATTTTTTATGTGGAGTTTGGTGCAATAATAAACACTGTGAGACAGAACACCACTGTAAAATTTTTTCCATAAGTGCAAGCACTATTTGAAATAATAGTGTTGGATATTTGGAGAAAGGCAAAGTAAAGGTAAAGACAGACAATGACCAGATTTATGAATTTTAAGAGTGATGTTAATTCATCTTCCTAAAAGGCTCTATTGTTATATAGAATATGAAGATATTATGCTGTTCTATCATAACAGATGGTTTAGGAACAATAAATCAGAATGAATAAGACTATTCTCTAATTTTATGGGACTATACTTGTCAATGCTTATTGGATAAGCATGAATGAAAAATTAAATACAGGTGTTTGTGCGCATGTGTGTGTCTGATGACTTGATGGTGAATAGAGAAACAGTATTTCCACTGTAAGTCTAACTTAGAAAGAATAAACCAGCATGAACTATCAGCTCAGTCTCAATACATGTCATAACTGTGCAAAAATTCTAAATTTTCCCTTTTGAAAGCAGCCTATGTGTCTCGGTAAAAACTATTGTGTTCAGTATATGTCACAATATCATTGCAGAAGCAAATATATCTAAATCTTACTTTACACCAGTGAAGTCACTAATATGATAACAACATTTCTTGAAAGACAGTGAAATTCAGGGCCACCTGTATGAGAGAAACATTGCTTGCAGCTTTTCATCAGTTGT
This sequence comes from Numenius phaeopus, assembly GCA_030770645.1. Lineage (NCBI taxonomy): Eukaryota > Metazoa > Chordata > Aves > Charadriiformes > Scolopacidae > Numenius > Numenius phaeopus. Next base: position 572,563 of record JARKVS010015473.1, on the reverse strand, counting down.
GGGGATTTTTTAATGGATTTTTATGTTTTTTATTGAATTTGCTTTTGAAATCTCTTTATATCTGAAATGTTCATGGTGATCCTCACACAAAAAAACTGTCTTCTGTTTGTAAATAATTTATATCAGAACTACTCTGATAAAAGCTCTGTAGACTAATTGTTCATTGCCTGAAAAAACTAATCTTTTGTTTATTTTATATTTGTTTCAATCTGTTAATTTATTCCAAGTTTCCCCTTGAGTTGAGGGTTCTGATTTCTGCTTCACTTACAGCATCCTCTGTGGTATTCTCAGTCTTATCTAGATTACATTTTGGAGAGAAAATTTGCAAATTAGCCTCTGTCAGCCTCTGCTACTTCACTGCAGGATACTTCAGTCTTAATTGCTGCAATATAGACGTATATAACATACACTTTTTTCTGTTTAATACTGTGTGGCTTAATTTTTTTATTAGGTTCTGCAGTTCATTTCAGTCCTTCTTCCCAACTACACACGACGGGTCGTGTAACCAAGGAAGGTTTTTATTTTCTTTATTTCTTCTCTTTCAGAAATCAACATGGGATAGGTGGAATGACAAATGAGTGGTGGATTTAGCTGTATGTTATCACTGAATGTTTGACAAATCTAAAAGGCAAATATTCAGATACTCTTTGTTCCATCTGCAACATTCAGATCCTGTTCCCACTGAAACCTCTTGAGGTTTTTCCATTAAGAGCAGTTGGAAAAAAAAGGATTTGATAATATTCAAGAAGGCATCTGATTTGTTAGAAGCTTTACTTCTCCACAGGCAAAGATTCTGAATTTTTTTCCCCATCTCTTACATTTTAAACCATAGTAAATACATTTTTAAATTTGTTTGTATAGTATCTTTTTAACTAAGACAAAACCTGACCCAAACCTGTTTAGATTATTGTGTGGGTTGGATATTTTCCTTGTTATTAAAATGATTGTTGAAGTGAAATCCAGGTGGGAATGTGAAATCATGGTATGTGGATTCCAAGAAGGAATGTGAATATTATCAGTATTTTGGGTATAATATATATAGTATATATTCCTGGCTTTTTTAATAGTTTTTTTTAGAAAGCTTTTGCTGTCTTGTTACAATGGTTTGCACTATTTATTGCTTCTAGATCAAACTAAAGTCCTTTGGAAGTGACATCTTTCATTTTGCTGTTCCTGGAAATTGTCACATAGCTTTTTCCCAGATAAGGCAGAGAAAATCCAGTAAATCTAAACTTTTTGATTTTTCACTTCATAACAACTTTTTTTTAGTTTCAAAATGGAAATATAATGAAAAAAATAAGCAACCCTACAGAGAGGCATTTTTAAACCCCAGAATGTTTGCTGGTCCTGAAATTAAATTTTTTTATTTTTAATTTTTCTTGCCAAAAAGTCACCCAGCATGGAATGGATTCAAATTTTGGGTTTTAATAAATATTTTTTCTTTAGTTCGAAATACACTTGGAAATCCATTATTCAAGCAACCCTATCTGAAGTTGCTGGGTTTTAATTTCTTTGTTGATGGTCATCCATTAAAAGGAGTTCTGTTCCTTTTTAACAGATAATTTAACAATTCAAATCAGTTTTCTAGTCTATTATATAAACAGTGGTTAGTGTGATTGTGCAGAGCCACAGGGAGTAGTGGGTTTTTTTGTTGTCCTCCTCTTAAGAATCAGTCAGACCATCAAGAGAAGTGCATTGTGTGTAGCACCTGTGTTATTGTCTTCTTTACCACTGACACCAAGAATAGATCTTTCCTCTCCTTTGTGAAAAATGAGTGGAAATCTGAATTCAGGTTCATGGTATTAGTTGAGAAATTAACTTTCTATCCTTCTCAAAATTTCAGCATTTCAAAATATAATTTTTGGTAATAAGGACAAAATAAAATCTTGAGAAGGATTCTAATGCAAAATGTATGTGAGTAAAATTGAAAATGTTCAAATACTCTCAATTGCTCTTTTTGTTAATTTAAAAACCGAGGAGTAAAATGTACAGTATGAAGTGAGAGTGTTTCCAGTGGATTCTACCTCATCTGCTGGGCTAGTACTTTTTCAAACAACTCTGACTTATTAACTGCAAATTGCAAGCCCACTTGTGTTGATGACATTTTTCTGTCTGCTCTGCAGTGGTTGTTAGTGCTTCCATGTCAATGGTGATTATTGCATAGAGCAGGTTCTGATGAAATGAACGATGGAGGAATTGTGTGCATCCACAAAGAGCAGACAAGTACTAAGGGGAACACCAGAGATGGGTTACCTTCCTTTAAACTTAACAACCAGAACTGCCCAGGCAGCACAATTTCACATGAAAGGCCTCAGCTTTTCATCCTGATAGGCTCCCTTGCCATTTACAGACAGGCTACTTTAAAGATTTTGGTAAAAAGGTACTGCTGCTTGCAAAGTGTCAGAGGATACTGCAGCTGATAAGAGGAATAACAGCATTTTTTGAATAAATGACTGAGATGTGGGAGAAAAAGACAGAACAGGGTGTTTTGTGAAATGCATTTATCATATACAAAGTTTGAAATATGTGAAAGTATTTTTAAGAACAAAGAATCAATGAAAAAAGGGGGAATATACTTTCTTAGCCCTGCTTTTTTCATTCCATCTCCAAATATGCAATTCTTCTACTAATATTCCATTTATAGAGAAAATATGAAACATAGCTCTGCAGAAATAATCTATAGAAAAGGAGATGCTTTAAGTGTACAACTTGTTACATAGTTCAATATCCAAATTACTGTATTTTCTTCACTCGTGTTTTAAGCCTGTATGAATCAGAAAAGGATGAGAACAGGGATAAAAGGTGAATAATGAAGGCAGTGATTCTGGAAGGTATTTAATGTCATCTGCCCTCACACCTCTAGAGAGCTGTAATTTATCACAGTGTCAGGAAAGTGTTCTACATACACTGTTTTATCTAGTATAAATGAACTTGTGGGACCTGACAAGTCATTGATGTATCTCTTATACTCTGCATTCCTTGTTTATGTACAAAATCTGGGGAGTGCTCAGCTTCTGGAGGTCCTGGCAATAGGGTTCACAGCTGCAGTGAGGGAGGCACTAAACAAAATTAATGCAGAAGAGAAAATGAATGTAGAGAACAGTTTGGAGTCTGACAGTTCCTCCAGCTTTGCTGGAAAAAACTGTTATTTTCTTGATATATTTGCTTCCTTGTTGTTTTTGAAGTTGCAAGATGGCAGGCAAGGTCATTAAACAAGAGGAAAATCTCTAGCTTTCTGTTTTCCTGCAGGGTAAGTATAGATCACAGTTCAGAGTGGTATTGCTCCAGGCTAATGGGTTTACTGTGTTTTTTTATTGTTTTGTTTTTGTTTTCCTTTTACTCATTGATACTCCATGTTTAACTCTGGTCTCATAAGTCTACCGACATTTTTCAAACAAGAATGGACAAGGAAAAGAGAACTTAACACTCTATGGGACTTTCCTTTCAGGCTAAGTGTAAAGATAGGGCTACAAACTCTTTGCTGTGTCAGTCTCCCTGGGAGCCTCATTCAATAAGGAAGTTACTGTTACCTGGTTGTCCGGTTTCTTTGGAGTTACTCCCTCAGTCCATACTAAGGCTAAAGCTAAGGTAAGGACAGGCTATCCAGCAAATGACAAGGCTGCTACTAAGAAAAACAAGCCTATGTAGTTACCCCTCCTACTTCAGCTTAGCAGCAGAGTTCAGGTTGCTCTGAGCAACCTGGTCTGGTTGAAGATGTCCCTGCTCATTGCAGGGGGTTTAGACTAGACGACCTTTAGAGGTCCCTTCCAACCCAAATTAGTCTATGATTCTCTCCCCTGGATTTGAGCACTGACTAGCATCACCTTTTCTCAAAGTGCATTCACGTCACCTGGGATGAGTAACATGCTGCCTCATTGTTGGCAGAGGAGGAGGAGGAGTACAACAGCAGTGCACTCACCCTCAGCTGTAGTAAAGAGAGAAAGCAAAGCTTGCCTGGTCACAAATAGGCTAAGTCTGATCACTCCCTTTCAGAAGGGAATTTAAACTCAAGTAGCAGATAAAACAGAATTTGATCAAATGAAAGAGGAGGATGAAAAAGAGGAATATTTTATATGTTCCTGAGGACGTATAGGATTTAGGAGATCTTTCCTTAGCAACCCATGTACAGATAAAAGCCTTAATCTTTTCTGCAGTCCTGAAAGGTAAATCTTTTGCCTTTTAATGTGTTTTAACCTAGTATCTGCAGATGGCCCAGCCTCAGCTCACCCATTGATTTTTGGAGAAGTAAAAATTTTATATATTTATACAACTATGGAATAGTATCATGCCAGGGAAGCAATTAGCCTTCAGCAAAGGGCTATTTTCTTCAATATTTGGGTGGATAGTCTTCTAATATAACTATACCTATTTACTTTCAGGCACTCAGCTTTTGTCCCATTAATTTCAGTTTACTGTGACACATATAATTTATTCTTCCCAAGATTTACATGCATCTGCAGTGCCATTAGTTGTTGTTGTTGTAGCTATTAGCTTTAAATTTTTATAAATACCACAGAGATGGCAAATAAAGTGTCAAGGAAAGTGGCTGATGTATGAAAGAGTATTAACAACTGCCTGGAAAGATGCACCAGATTTCTTCAGGGAATATATCAGCTCCCATAAGATAACAGTTAAGGTTATCTTGGGTTTTGAGGCTGATTCCTGAACTGTACTGATTCTTTATAATGTTGATAGTCCTTTAGGCATAAAAATTGATGTTACCATGAGAATTGTAACTCATGGCCCTCTCTGCTGCTGCTCCCATCTATATTTTGAGAAAATGAAAGGAAAGACAATACGAGACCTAGTTTTCACCCTCTGAGATTTTCACTGATGCTTTTCCATGAGGAGGAAATGTCTTTTCTTCCCTAGAAATGAGAGCATCCTTTATGTCTTGGTACTCAAAACACAGAAACTAATATCTGGGTCATCATCCGTGAAAGTGCTAAATAACATGAAAGAGTTTCCCAATTCTACATCAGTCTTGCAAATCTGTTTTAAATTTTTAGGGAAACAGTAGTACCACAAAGATGAAAGCAGATGAGAGTACTAACTGTGCTGTTCCCAAGCCATGTCAGAACAGTGGCTTTCTAATGCAAATATTAAAAATAAAAAAGTATGCAACCTCCTAGCCCTATCTTTTTTTTTTTTTCAGTCACTAGTACAAAAGCAGATAAAAAAGGGGAAAAAAAATTAAAGAGATCTGATCAAGAAATTCTTAATATGAATACTCAATGACTTTTTTGCCTAGCCTAGGCAAAAGGGCTCTAGGGCTCTAGCCACACTGCCCAAGTCATAGAAGGCAAAGGCAGAGACTGAGATAATGAGGAACCACGTACTATAGGAGAAGACCGGGTCCAAGACCATGTAAGGAACCTGAAGGTGCACAAGTCCATGTGACCTGATGAGATACTTCTGCAGGTCCTGAGGGAACTGGAAGACTATCTATCATATTTGAGAAGTTATGGCAGTCTGGTGAACTTCCCAGTGACTGGAAAAGGGGAAATATAGCCCCCATTTTTAAAAAGGGAAAAATGGAAGACCCAGAGAACTACAGGTCGGTCAGTCCCACCTCTGTCCCTGGCAAGATCATGGAGCAGATCCTCCTGGAAACTCTGCCAAGGCACATGGAAAATAAGGAGGTCATTGGTGACAACCAACATGGCTTCACTAAGGGCAAATACTGCCTGAAAAATTTGGTGGTACAGTGTTACAATGCAGCATTACAGTGTTGGTAGATAAGGGAAGAGAAACTGACATCATCTATTAGGACTTGTGCAAAGCATTTGACACTGTTGCACATGACATTCTTGTCTCTAAATTGGAGAGACACGGATTTTATTAATGGAACACTCTGTGGATAAGGAATTGGCTGGATGGCCACACTCAAAGAGTTCAGTCAATGACTCGATGTCCAAGTGGAGACCAGAGATGAGCAGTGTTCCTCAGGGGTCGATATTGGGACTGGTAGTGTTTAACATCTTCGCTGGCAACATGGAGAGTTGTATTGAGTGCAGCCTCAGCAAGTTTGCTGATGACACCAAGCTGTGTGGTGTGATTGACATTCTGGAGGAAAGGGATGCCATCCAGAGGGACCTAGACAAGCTTGAGAGGGGGGCCCATGCAAACATCATTAAATTCAACAAGGCCAAATGTGGGAGACTGGCTAGCTGAGAAGGGTTACGTAGACACGATCCAGCTGGCTGAGCAAGAACTTGAGAAACATCGGACTGAGCTCCTGTAACTACTGAGCTGGCAAGGACACCCTGTCCTTGACTGTAACTGTTGTATGATAACAGGGAGATTGCAGCTGCTCAGGCATGGGAAAAGAGGATGAAAGTAACTGTAAAGAAGGAACTAAGGGCGGGGTTGAAGTTTGGAGGACAGGCCAATCAGAAAGATGTATTGCAGAATATGTATTAGCTAATTATAACGAAGCATAAAAGACGGCTGTACTATTCAATAAATGAAGCTTGCTGATCACTCATATTGAGTGACTCTGTCTTCCCTCCGTCACGACAGCCAAATGCAAGGTCCTGCATGTGGGTCAGGGCAATCCCAAGCACAAATAGAGGCTTGGCAGAGAATGGATTGAGATCAGCCCTGAGGAGAAGCACTTGGGGGTTTTGGTTGATGTCAAGCTCAACATGACCCAGCAATGTGTGCTTGCAGCCCAGAAGGTGAACCGCATCCCAGGCTGCATAAAAAGAGGCGTGGCCAGCAGGTCGAGGGAGATGATTCTCTCATTCTGCTCTGCCCTGGTGAGACCAGGAGTACTGCATCCAGCTCTGGGGTCGCCAACATAAAATGGACCTGTTGGAGAGGGTCCAGAGAAGGTCAATGAAGATGATTAGGGGGCTGGAACACCTCTCCTATGAAGAGAGACAAAGAGAGTTGGGGTTGTTCAGCCTGGAGAAGAGAAGGCTCCAGGGAGACCTTATAGTGGCCTTCAGGTACTAAAGAAAAGGTGCAGAGGAAGTCTTTATCAGGGAGTGTAGCAGTAGCACGAGGGTTGATGGTTTTAAACTGAAAGAAGGTAGATTTAGATTAGATATTGGGAAGAAATTAATTACTGTGAGGGTGGTGAGACACTGGAACAGGTTGCCCAGAGAAGTAGTGGATGCCCCATCCCTAGGAGTGCTCTAGGCCAGTTTTGATGGGGTTTTGAGCAACCTGGTCTGGTGGAAGTTGTCCCTGCCCATGGCAGGGCATTGGAACTTTAAGTCCCTTCCAACTCTAATTATTGCATGATTCTATGATTCTGTGATTCTATGAATAATAACATACTTGTGCATGATTAGGAAATTTATAGAGCTATTAACTTGTTTTTTTGCACAGACTAGAAATTTAGAGTCTGAGTCCAGAATTCCTGCAGTAAAAACCACAGCTTTCATTGTGCTGGCTCCAGAAATAAGGTTTCATGTCTTTCCTTTTCTTATTTTACTGTCTACACCTGACTTTGCTCTGACATATGATGGCTCCATGCTGTAAATTTCCTAAAATACCAGTGAGGCGGGGAAAGCAGAAGGAAGTTAAGCACAAGTGATGTAGCATAAACACATTTTCAAAGTATTTTGACAAACGAATGGGCTTTCAAGCTGTCTGCATAGACACACAATTACCTTTCTCACAAAAGCTCTCTTGTTAAGTGTTTCAAAGCTCAAGTTCTTTCTGGAAAGGCTTGCCCACACTCAGTTGTCTCTCCAGGTAATATTTAAAATATAAACCTTTCTATATATTAAAGTAATGAAAAATGTGAAACCTTTTTTTTTTTGCCATTTAAAAAAAAAATCATACACTTAACCTCCTTCCTGTGCCATTTAACACAAACTGGTTAAGAGGATTTCTTTTAGCATCATAATAGCAGAGATTGGCTCCTGTGACCAACAGCACAAAGCTAAGTGCATGACAAAGTTTTTACAGAAATATGGGTGACTGCAAATGCAGGTTTATGTCATCTCAGTCACACTAAACAACAGTGCAATTCATGGACAGTGTCAAAAATTGTTCTTCAGGCTAGATCCAACTTCCTAGTAGATTGGTATCACTGGGATTCTTGTCATTGAGGGGAGTATTATCAAGATCTGGCCCTGTTTCCTTTACAGAACAGCAATAATGAATTTGATTTTGGTACTTAGAGGAGGGTAACTCAGTGTTTGTAGGTTCTGATAACTTTATAATTTACTAACAGTTTAGACTATCTGGTAATCTTTTGTGATTATAGTAACTAATTCTGTTGATAAAAGAAATTAAATTCTATTCCTCAAACAGAACTGTGAAACTTTGTCCTGCATGTTAATAGTCCAAGGAGAAGATTCTATTTTGTGAATTGAACCTGCACTTTTATAACAATAGTCTGAAATAAGTAGAGCATGATGGACAGTGAAATAGTGACACAGATAGTTCATGGTTTGAGAATTCAGCAAAGCAAAGGCAATTTGATCTCACAGGTCATCTGGCCATTTGATCTCTTCATCTGGTGGTGTGAATAGTGCTTGAGAGTAACCCTAAAGCTAACAAATTGTTATTTAAAACACCTCAAGTTTTGGTTTGTTACGTGTATAAAACCTTTCACCTGAGTGCAGACGTAGTAAACTTTATGTAGCTCACAGCTATGCTTGCAGAGGGTCCCAAAATGAAGGTCAGACCCTGTTTTATATCTGAGAGACTTGTGATGTCTTTGGTGTCTGGGGGAAAATGTGATTCTAGTTCACATTTTTTAATCTTCCCTTAATTTTCTTGGTATTTGTTCATTCTAGGTGTATAAACACACATACACAAAGTATGTTGTAAGGAGAGGAAGAAAAAAAAAATTCCAGTTTCACACTTGTCAGATTTCTAAAAAAATTACTTGATCCAGCAGCCATTTTTATTACTGTGACTTGCAGAACAACCCTAGTGGAGATATGTCCATAAGTGTTTATTCTTAGTGATCACAAAGATGATGAACTAGAGCTTGGGGAAAACAAGAATCTGTGTCAACAAATCTGTGTCTTGGTATAAAGTTGAAGGGGTCATTTGCCTACATCAAGTTGCCAAAAGAACATTACTAGTGACAAGAATAGAAGGCAAAAGTGAAGAGATAATTCAAAGGAGTTTCTTGGTTTTAGCTTTTAGTTATTCATTGAAGGGTTCTCTTCATTGCTGAGAAATGGTGAAGGGAAAATTTGCCAGACTACTTCCAAATAGCTGCAATACGAGACATACTCTATGAAACCTATAATTATATCTATTTATTATCTTTTTAAAAAAGAAAAGGGAGAGAGAGTGAAAGAGGAGGGTTGTGATTCATACATGGCACTGTTATTTAGTTTTCAAAATGCACTTAATTCTTTGAGCTTACAGGGCTTTAGAATTGGCCGGTGGTGTGATTTTTAAACCTATTTTAGGAGTTTATTAGCTTTTCCTAAAAGTTACAAGAAAACTCTGGGCTTAACGCTTAACTTTTTTTTTATTTATTTCAATTCATAATTAGTATATTTAATCATAACTTTGTTTTTTAATATTGGGGAATACCTGTGGTACAAACAGGAGTGTCAAAACACAAATAAGCACGGATGGGCATGGTCTCTACTGCTTTGTATTCTATTCTTGCCAGTGGAAATGATTCTCTTTAAAGAAAATTTGCCTGTCTCAGAAATCATATGGTTGTAATTAAGAGTCCAACAGTGAATTCCTTAAAAGAGAAAATGAGCACTGAGGGAAATTGGGCAAACATGTTTGAATGACTGCATCTTACGATTTGTTTTAATGTCTTTTGTTAATAGTTACATAACAGTGAAAAGAGAAGGGCGACTGTTTGCAGTCAATTCTTCTCTACAGCTATCACTTCTGTTGGCAAGGAGGAGTTTTTCAGGCTTCATGTAAAGTCCAAAAAATATCTTTCAATGAAATAGCACCAGTATCACAAAACTGTCAATTTATAGTTTCTCCTTCCTTGGCTTCCTTCCAGGCAAACTCATCTAAAATATTGTGGCTGGAGCCAAAATGCATCATGTACTTTTCTAATATGCATTTCCTTATGAAAGATTCAGTGGGATATCATCCCTTAGACTACTTGAAATTACCTTGATAGAAGTTAAACAAGGTTTGTTTTGTTCTGAAATAATGTTGGATTGAAAATAGTGGGAGAATGAAATTCTGATGTGCTTTGTGTTAATGCAGATGCACAGAATATGAAACCAAGAAAAGATTAATGTTGGGTTTTTTTTTAAAAAGAGTTACCATTATCTGAAATTTGGAAGTAGTATAGAGCACAGTGTCTTTATCTCAGTACAACTGATGTGTCCTAGAGTGATAACCATGGCCTGTACATGATTAATGACATTGTTTATCACTTTTCAGTTTGTTAATTCAAGAACACTCAGCTGCATTGGAGAGAATTCCCTCAAAAACAAACACAGGACACATGAGTAAAGAGTGAAGTTTCCTAGTCTTTCCAAGTGAATATTGCTCTCCAGAGAGTAGATGCCTTTTATAGATACCCAGGTCTAAAAGATGAAGGAAATCTTAGTACTTGTCTATATATTTGTTACAATTTCCCCAGCCTCTTTGTCCCATGACATAGTCTTCTAATAAAGAAAAAAGTATGGGGTACTGGCCTAGCCCAGGCTCTCCATTGTTAAATGGGGGCAGGCCAGTGCAGGGACCCTATTACTCCCCTCTTTCAGCTGGAGCACAGAAGACTAGATCTTGCAGGAGCACTGTAGAACAGGGAGTGGTGACTCTTTCTGGCAATAGGTCCAGATGCAGAATGGCACTGGGGGCACTTCTCCACCCAGGCAGGGCACTGAACCCGAGCTTGCAGAGCCTTGGAAGTAGTCCTTGCACCTGAAATCTCCAGGTTGAGTCTGCTGCTGATGGAGAAACTAAGTTCCTTATTTCTTTTAGCTGGGAGAACAGGTCAGTGGATGTTCTGTCTTGAAAGCTTTCTTGTGGCCACAAGTGTGACTGGGGTACTGCAGTGAGACTGAACCTGGTCTTGTGCCTACAAGCTTCAGGGATGACTTGAAGGAATCTGAGAAGCAGCTGGACTACAGGCAGTCGGGTTCTTTGGGCATGTAAACCTATACATCCAAGAGATGAAGATAAAACCCATTAAATAAGGTACATTCCTATAAAGTTATTAGTCCCAGATGCACTCACATATAGAAAAATATAATCTACTTAAAAGAAATAATAATAATTAATAATAATAAAACAACAACAACAATAATAATAATAATAATAATAATAATAATAATAATAATAATAATAATGTTTTTCATTCCTTTAAGAAAAAGTTACACAGGGAGACACTTTTTTTTGTCTTAATGTTACTGATTTTGCATTGTTTAATGAAAACAAAGGCAATTTTCAGAGCTGAAGAGTGATCATTTTGATACACAAGTTGTGTCAAGGTATAAATTTCTCATTGCTCTGTTAAATACTCCTCTTTTATTATGGGCTGAACATAATATAATCAAGCTTAACAGCATGTCCAGCTATTAAATCCACATGGGTTTCCACAAGCAGCAGAAATTCTCCAAAGGCTGTAGGAAGCTTTCGTCATTCATTCATTCACTCATTCATTAATGTTTCTTTTGCAGTCAGTGTAATCTCTGAGGTTCTTTCCTGTGTGTGACTGATTAGGCATTGTAGTAATTCATCTCCAAAAGGTATCACCATAACATTTCTTGCTTTCTTGCCATGGGGAGCCAGTACAAAAGAGTATTTCTGCCCTACTTGTTGGGTTTAAGAGCTGCAAAACTTGGACTGATTAGGTAAACAAGGATCTCTATCAGCCTGTTCAGATCTGAACATTCAAAAAATCTCCTTTATTAGATAAAATTTTAAGAGTCTCCTTTACCAATGCAATTAGGGCTCATCAGGGTCACATATGTGCATACACACTCTGCCTCCAGACAAATAAAAGTCTTCCTTCTTTTTCAAACAGAGGCTAAAATTCTCAAGTGAGTAAAATTACTACAGTTGAGATTTTAAAAATACAGCAACCATCAGAATAAAGTTGTGAGAGTGGAAAACACTGCAGCTACTTTACAGTAGGAAAACAAGACCCAATGTGTAAAGGGACTATAACATTTCACCTTAAAAATGCTGTACAGACATAATTTCACAAATTCTTTTGTATAGGCTGCCTCCAGGGAGTCGTGTAAAGAGATGCTCTGTGTACTGTTTTAGATTATATTGGAACATCTTTGGTCATAGAAGTTCTAGAATACATTACATTCTTCATCCCATTTCTAAAGCATGGAGCACAGTTACAGCAGTACCCCACTCTCTGTTACCACATTGCAATGCAGCTTGTTTCATACCCGAATTGCATCTTTACCTACCTATTTCATATGTGTCCATGCTCTTACTCACAGGCTCCCTTTAGTAATACTAAAGCCAGCTAAATGTCTAGCTGCTGTAGTAATTTGATAGTAGCTATTCACCACAACCAGCCTGCCCTTTCACTTGTGTAGAACAGCTGGCTTTTCAAACACAAGAGGAGACCTGAATGCATATATTGTGCAAGCCAGTTTGCAAAGGATGTATGTTACATTAGGTATTGTCTAAGAAGTACTATTTGGGAGAGAGACTGGCAAAGAAATGACAAACAGGAAATGGCAAACAAGTTCTAATGTGCAATATAAGTGGCCGCAACCTGGCACCTTGGCATAATGCAGGTTCTCCTCTGCCTAATCCAGTTCTGGCCTGGGTAAACACAGTAAAGTGTAGAGATGGAGTTTGCTTTCTGAGCCAGTTCATGCTTCGTGCTCTTGTCACTTTGCCAGGAGAAGCCAGCTGTAACACATGGTTATGCTTTGAATACTTAATGAGAGATCACTGGGACTGAACACACAGGAACAACTAGAATGGAAAAACCATTACAACTATCCAGGTTTTTTTGTGGGAACAGTGAAATATTTCATTATTCCGTGAGAAAACTTCAGAGCACAAAATACACAGGAGTGAATTACAGGATGTGAAGGGGTAAGCACAAGTTTACTAGAAGAAGAATATCTTTGTAAAGATTCAGAGGGAGGTTTATGGTAATGTTTGGGCAACACTATAACTATCTTCTATTGGCAAAATGTAAACAAACAGGCAAAACCAGATTCCATGCTGTCTCCTTTCCCTCTTGTTCCCCTTACATCCCTATATGATGAAGACAGCAGACAGAAATAGACACCTTAGCTGGAGACAAATGTTCCAGCTGGAGCACCCCTGTGCATCTGGCTTAAAACTGCTGCATTGCCTTCACTACCCTGGGCAAGCAACAGCCAACGCAATAGATGAGCATCTCAATCAACACCCTTTGCTCGTCCCGCTGGGAGCTGCCAGGTGCACAAGTGCCAGGCGCTGGGATGGCAGTCAGTGAGTATGCCAAATGTGCTGTTCCCATGGCGTGTCCCAGATTGTGCCCTGTCAGTCCTGAGCTCTGGCAAACTGTCATTTCTTTAAGCAAGACACTGAACTTGAATTAAATATGCAGAGAAGATGTTTTATTTGCATAAAACATCAGGTTTTAATTTTTGTTTTGACTTGCACAATCACCATGTTTACTTTCTGTTTTCAACATGTGGAGGGAAAACTGGCATCTCAGATACTCTTCTGGTAATTTGGTGGTTCATGACTTTTTGTGGTGATCACTACTGTGATACCAGAAAACACCCTTTATGACCACTGATAACTTGCTTTATGCTTTGCTGTCAGCTGGTAAAAGCTCAGTTTTGACATGAAGTTATTTTATTGAAGGGTATGCAAGATCTGACTCCTGCAGATAGCTTCAGACTGTTATTCCCACACAAGTCACCAAGTTTTCCTACTGTAATGGTCTCAAAGTTTTTTCTACGCTTGCACAGAGACAGTTCAATGTATGGATTGGGATGAGTTTACCGATGCACCAAAAGCTTTCTTTCCTAATTCCATGAAGTGTGTTACAAAATTCCATGTCATAGAGGTGAGCAATACAGTGGCTCTTATTGTTAGGGAAACAGGGAAGATCCAAAAAAATGCTAAATTTAAGATAAATATCCTAATCTATTTCCTTTCTGCCATTCCTTCAGATGACTTTTCATTGGGTGTGCCATTTAAAAATATGAGCCACAGGTGTGGGGTTATTTGGGGGCAGGAGGGGTTTGTCATTAAAGGGTAATTATTTCTCACACAATTCACACAGTCAGTGACTCTGTATGGCTTCCTTTTGTACTGTGTCTAGCCAACACACCTCTCAAATCCCCTGTGCCTGAAAAATGCTCATGAATAGCCTTTTAAGTTTTTCTTTGTTGCTGTCATTCCTGCGAAAGACAGTATATTCACTGATCATTTTGAGACTGGACTGAGAAAGCAAGGACCTGCTCAGCCCTCTGGCAGTTTCAGCGGGGCATCAGTGCTCAAAGATTAGAGCACTTGCAGGAGAATCTTGGCTCCTGATAAGGTTGGTGCTACAGACCTATATTTACCCACTTTATAAGAGCTACCTTTAGTTTTAACAACTTCGGTTTCCACCTTCAGCTGTGAAGTCTTTGCCATCATTGTAGAAGACCAGAAAAATATTTGGATAAATTCATTCTGACAGCAGAGAGCAATAAGTGGAGGTTTAAAAGTACCTGTGTATACATTTTCATTCTAAACAGCAGTTCTTTATTCCAGTTACAGTTTTTGCATTTATTGCTGGTTCATATCATACTGGTCATCACATCCTTTCAGCAAATTTATCTAAGGAAAGAAAAATATTATTCATAAAAGGGAACCTTGGGTATTATATTCGTGATAATGGCTGTATTAAAGTGAAATAGCAGAACATAAAAATCTGTAGTATGTGTAAACAGGAGAAATCACTGGAAAAAAACTACACTTCGCTTGTAAATGACCACTGAATACCACTGAACTGTAGTCAGTTTTGATTACAACAGGTATATATATCATGCTTGCTGCAGAGTAACCTCCAGGTGCTCTTGAAGTAGAATCAATAGGAAGAAACTACAGGATTTAGCAAACTGAGTATTATTTAACTTCAGCATAGCAGATACTAAAAATGAAATATATATAAAAGTGTACCTTGATTTTTGAAAAGCAGGGATGATTGTGGCTGTTAAAGCCATTAATCAGAAGTCATGGACAGTTTTCAGTTTACAGATTTATAACAAAAAAAAAAGTCTCATAATGTCTTATGGCTAATAATGCTATGTCTATATGAATGCTGCTTTTTTTTTTGATAAGAAGTGTGGAGAAGTGGGATATTACAATTAATTACAAGGAACTTGCATGGAAAGAAAAGTGATGATTTGCCTATTTATGCTACAGCTGTGCAGGCAGTAATATAAATGTTCTCTGCCCATTTACTTTTAAAAGCAGAATATGACACGCTTTCTTGAGTTAATTTTTGAAAGAGAACTCCACTAGGTAATACAGTGCAAAATAAAATTTTAGTGCTAAGAACTGACGATTCCCATTCTTGATCCATCAATTGGGGAAAAAAAAAAAAAGGAAAGAAAGAAAATATGCCTTTTAGAAGAAGATGCTGTTCTAGAAATTGCAGTCTGCACAATACAAACATTTGTGCCATAATAAGGGATTGAAAAGGGAAAATGTCCATGTTGGCAGTAGATCGGCAAGAATCCCTACCTGACTCTCTCCTCTCCCCAAGACGTTCCGTAAGAGCTTCCCTCAACCTGGCTGTCCTGTATCCTCAGTGCCTGAGCCACTGAAAAAAAGTTACTCTGTTTACTTTCCCATTCTGTGCTGTTTATCTTAATTATATTAGTGAAAGTGAAAGAAGTCTCTGGCTATGTCTACCATCTTGTATCTGATCTTTGTTCTGGATGATTTCACCTCTATTAATATTTGCTTCTTGAACCTGTATGCTAAATTGTGCATCAGCAAGAACTATGTTGCAAACAAAGCCAAAATTTGCATAAATACCAAAAGTTGCATAAAAAAAGGGGAGGACAGAAAGACTGGGTAGCTTGATCCACTTGATAAGCAAGAAAGGGAATCTTGGCCACAGACTTTGTCCCCATAACTTCTAGCCAAGATGTTCTCTCACAGCCACTATCTGCTAGGTTTCCCTAAGAAGCACAGACAGAAGGCAAGCATCCTGTCAAAGGTGAGAGAGATATACAGACTGAGTAATTATTAAAAAAAATCATTTTGTGTGAAGCATGGTGTGAAACAGTTTGTGAAAAACATTGCCAAAATTACTAAAACTCCTTTCTTTGCCATTTAAAATAAAAAACAACACTAAAAAAACCCCTTGTAGATCAAGTGTTCTGCCTTTCATAGATGAGTCTGAACTCCCACAGTATAATGTCTTTTTAACTACATTTGTAGAGAAAAAGCACTTTAATTGTTTCACCAGAGTTTGATTTTTAGTACTCCATCTTTAAAAATGTTTAAATCCTCAATGACTGAAAAGAAATTAAAGGATAAATACCTGGTATCTTTTAAAACTATTGAACAAGGCATTTATTTTAGAAGCAGTCATCTTAAATGATAGTTCACAGCTTAATTTTCTGTACACAGAGAAATAAGATAAATAAGACAGATTCAGAAACGAAATAATTGAATTTTCCTCCAAGCTTTTTATCATTGCATCATTCTTAAGAAAACAAATCTATTGTACTTGGCTATGCTTCTTTATGCAGTTACACACCATATGACTAATCACATAGGATATTTTTTAGGACATTATTAATGTAGCAGGGAGAAAGAAAAAAAGCAGTATAAAATTAGGAAGTCCTTAGATGGACTGACAGAAGATTAAAGGAGAAGACTTACTTTTATTTAAATGGAACTGTGTTAAGATTTCTACGCTAATTTAATCAGTCGGTACATTCGTACCATGAAATATAGCAGATATGGAGCTCTCTTAACTAGGTACAGCTGAGCTAGTTTGGAAATTTGAAGCAGCTATATAGATGTTGTGGGTTTCACTGGGCAGTGTCTTTCTGGTGTTGCAGCTGGGAGAAGACTCAGGGAATTGTATGTCTTGCTGGGTGGGGTGATGACGAAATGTCCAGTAACTTCTTGAAAGCCTGACATGCATCCAAATATATAAAGAGATTGTACACATGTACATGTGTGTGTATACATGTGCATGCACGTGAAATGTGCAGTACAGATACAAACTTTGTTTTGCCAAAATACAAGTATTCTAGATGTTCCATGGATTTCCCCTGTATGCCAGTTTTTTGCTAACCACTCTGGCAGAGTGAAATGAATTAGCTAGCAAATGCTAGTGAAATTTGGAGAATCACAGGAACATTTTCAGATGTCTTGGCACCTCTCTGCACTGGATAGTAGAAGCAGCAAAGCTGAAAGCCAAGTATCTGATTCCTTCTCATACCATTGTTTCAGCCAGAATTAGGGATATTGCAGAAAAATGTTTGGTAAACCCAACTATTCAGCAATGCTTATATTAATATTGAAGCATGTTTGCATGTATGTGTATCTAAACATATATATGGAATTTAATTTGAAGTCGTTACTCCTTTAAAAAGAAATGAGAAATTGCATACATGTGGCACAAATAGTATTATCAACACTTTGTGTCGATGTATATATGTATACTTTAAAGCACAAAACATCTGCTATGACTGGAATGTTAAATCCTATTTGAGAACATTTAACTCCTTAAATATGAACTCACCAATACGAGCCATGTATTTCAATTTAAAAATTATTTATCTAAGCCATCATAGAAATCAAGTCAGTCTTACAGTTCACAAAGGAGAAACAGACTAAAGCGATTGATAGTTCAATTTGAAGGCCAAATATATTTACAGCATAGAAGAGTAAATCTGCTCATATATGGATAATTACAAACTCATTGAGCAAAACAATTTCCCCATTTGTCTTGACATTGTGGGAGAAAGATGATCCAGAGGACCCAGCAAGCTTTCCACTACTGCACTAGAGTTCTCAAAATGGGTATCACTGCACGGTTTCTTATGAGCAGTTTTCACGTTTGATTGCTGCTGCCGGCAAATATTATTCAAATATCTTTAATAACCAGCACAAATAGACTAAAAAGGACAGGATGTTTTCTTAATTTTGTTTCAGTTAATATTTTAAGAATATAATCTGGAAATAATTCATTAATTTTTTATTCTAAGGTTCAGAAAGGCATGTTTCAAAAAGGTAATTTTTAATGCTTTTACAGTGTGGTTTATGTGGCCAGGAAATTTTTTGCTACTCTCATTTTGTAATTCATGGTAGCTATGAGCAGCCACTGCCTAAAGAATTTATAAGTGTTTCATATGTGCCAGCATGCAATTACAGTGATGTAAACAGCTTTAATTATGATACTTGCATAACATAAAAATTAAAAATGTTTCCAACTAAAAAGGTAGTCAAATACAAATTTTTGGAATTATATTAATGGAGACAGAATAAAGAAAGAATAAGAAGAAATTGATCATCATCTACAGAGCATCTTTAATCTGAATTTCAAAGGGTGATATTTCTACAAAAGTCTGAAGGCAGAACAGCATGAAGAATTCTTTAGCATAGCATTGTGACAAATGCATATTATTTTAAATTAATCATTTTTTCTTTTCCCCGTTTTATATGGAATACAATCTGGAATGTACATTTATGATACCTGAAGATAATTATGTATTACTTTATTGTGCTCCTTCTGAGTGAGACAAGCTATGAAAATCCTGTTCAGTCATGTTCTCTGATGTCTGACTTGTTAACAAGGATAAGGGTCACCTAGCCTTTTAGATAATATCACAGCTTTTGAATTACTTCCTTATTAGCATTAATTACAAATAGAAAAATAATTTTTACTTTACTGTTTCAGCATAAGCTAGTGAACAGTATTGTTGAGTGCTGTGAAAAACCCTGCTGCATTTCTTCCCCGCAGGCACCACATTTTGTCTTCCATGGGACTAATTAGTTCTTTTTTTCTTAAAAACATCTCTGTTTTTCCCCAAAATGAAAATTTGTTAAATAAAATCTAATAGTTTATAGAAGAACCTGACATTATCAGAAATCTTTACTGTGAGATATACTGAACATATAGAGAGACTGTACTTGGACCCCATCACTCTTTTTGAAAGTGCTGTTATTAACGTATTTATGCAATATTTCTGACACACTCAGAATACATTAGACTGACTCATTGTGCCTGCATATATTAGTATATTACGTATATCTGTATATCAGTATGCAGTGAGAATATCAGTATATTAGGTATGCAGTGAGAATGGTGTCTCAGAAGCATTGATTTTGTGGCATATGCCATCTATAAACAACTGATACCTGAACAGTATATCCAGTGCATTCTTCAATTTCATATAAGTGCAGTTCCTACATACATGTTATTGATACACTAAGTAGTACATGTCCATCTCCGTCTGGTGCAAATGAGAGCAACTCTGATTGTCCCTTAATCAAAGATGCTTCTAATATGGGGCGTGCATTTTTGGGTCCTGATCCTATGACTGATGTGAATCTGACAAACCTGTTAAAGTCTGTGGAGCTTTGTACAGTGTAAGGATGAAGAAATTATGACCAGAGCTTGTAATATAATCTTTAAAGTTTGTTTGATGTTTATTTTAAGGGACTTATGGTATAAACACAAATTACTGTCATTAGAAACTTTTGAAGATTAATATACCGAAGAAAAAAAGTTAGAAATGGCTTAGTCTAACTGGGGGTTAAATAAATATCCTTTATTAATGGGCCTTAAACTATTCCTAGTTCTGATATTCAGAGCTTGAATGCAGATTATATTAGAATAATGTTTTACTCGCGTGAGGCTGGAGACCATTGCACTCTTAAGGTTTTGGGTTTTTTGAGGCAAGGCTGATGTTGATTGCTGCAAAACACAATAGGTGCAAGTACATCTTCAAAGAGAGTTTTCTTTCCCATACATTTAGTTCATTAATTGAAAAGATCTTTGTGAAAAACACATATAAGCAGTTTTCACATATCATTGTGTCATGAATATAAATTGCAATTTCAAATTGTTCTGGCAGCCTGCTGATTTTCTTTGAGATTTCTCCAGGACTGTTTAATGATAATCCATCTGTGTACAGGAAAAAAAGTCAATAAAGCTGGTGCAGAGAGGTGGAAATTACACCTTCCTGTGTTAGCAACAACTTACCCCCTAAGAAGAACTTATTTTCAGCAGTTTTTGCTAGGAACTTTGACAAGGATGAAGGGACCCAATTACAATCACCAGAGGACATCTGCTAGTTAGTTTTGCATCAGACAGATGCAAAATTTCCTGCATGCTTCAGGTGCCTTCAATTGCCCTCTTATGCTTCTTACCCATTTCATAAGTAGAATTGCAGCTGTTGAATATACTCACAATCTGGCTGCTGGCCTGGGGTGGGTGAGGAGCAGAGAACAAGGAACTCCACCTGGCTTTCCATTAACACATGCTGATATCATCTACTACAAAATCTGTTACATATGCGGATCTCACAGAGAAATTCTGAACTAAATAGAAAGTTGTACAACAAGTGCTTTATAGGACAAACTGAGTGGTCCAAATGTTTCCAGTAAAAATTATTCTAAAAGTAACTCGCATTGAAGAAAAGAATAGAAGCATCTGATGACACTCTGCGGGTGCAAACTGGGTTTTCTCCAAAGCCATGGCTCACCCTTTTCTGCCTGCTCCTTTACTTAGTAGCTTAGGTCAGCCACAAAAATTTTGCACCAAAATTGGCAAATGACAATGTTAACCTGATAAATGGTCCTTGGTCTTTGGTGAGACAGTAGCTGCAGCCACTAGGGAAATTCTGGGATTGCCAGAACAGAAAATTGATTTGGATTCTGATGAGAACAATTGCAAAACAGAAGAGGAACAAGTACATCTTCGAAGACAGGGTTTTTTTCCCATACCTTAGCTCATTAACTGAGAAGGACTTTGTGAGGAACACAAGTAAGCAGTTTTCACAAATCTTTGTGCTGTGTTTGGGAATTTCAGAAGACCATAAGAGAACCGGTGTCTCTATATGGTAGGAAGGTACAAGCCCTGACTTTGGGGAAAATTTTGTCCTCTCTCTAAGCAGCTACCATTTTAGAAATAGTAGTAGTAGAGGATTTCAGAACGTGCAGCTGTACAGCCATCCTCTTCAGGTCCTCTCACATAGGGATTGGATGTCATTTAAGTACAGCAACAGGACTTGAAACTCATATCTCTTCTCTTTCTGAATACAGTTATTTGTTCTTATTAAGCAAGAGGCTGCTCCCACTCTAGCAAAAAAGCACTTTGATATCAATTGCCATTTCTTGAAGAAGATGTTGTATAAACATCTTCTCTATGAAAATCTTCCTTTTTATTCCATTATAGAAGGTATTGGGGTTTTTGTTTGGTTGGGTTTTTTTGGCTTGGTTGAGTTTGTTTGGGTTTTTTCTCAAATGCTAGTTGCTTTGATCTTTTGACAATTTTTGGAATCTTTGAAATACAGGTGTTTATGTGTTCCAATTTTAAGTCCTTCATGGAAGCAGATCCTAACAGTGTCAGTTTGTACTTGCTGTCCAGTCACCAAGCCTACGAAATGATTTCTTCTCTAAGCAGGAACAACTTGCAGTCAGTAGATCTTCTAAACTAAAACTGCAATTTGAGGTTACAAGGGTCACACTGACCTAATGGAGGTCTCCAGACTTAGATTTATGAGTTACTTTGTAGACAAGAAAAGCCTTTCTAGGATTTCAGCTTAAAAACTGAAAAGGCTTAGAAGAACCTCCACAGACTGCGGTAAGCTAATCACATCCTCAGGAAGGTGGTTAATGTAATACAGTTTGGGAGGATCTACTAGGAGGCTCAGCTTCATTTCAGGGATGGAGCGAGAGAGAGAGGGGGGAGAAATAAGCAGAAAATGAAGGCTGTTGGTTCTTACTAAACACAGTAACCCCCCCCCCCCCCCCATTTCCATTGCGTATTTATGTGAATTCAAATGTCTTCAGGTAACGGTATATTAAAATACTTCATAGAAAAATAATACACATACATGCAGTGACCCCTCCTCTTCTCTCCCAAACATAATACTGCAGCAACAGAAACTTGTTACCTGTTGTGGTGGGTTAGCCTTGGCTAAGGACCAAAAGCCCACCCAGCTGCTAACTAATTTACCTACCTCCAGCCCTTTTTCCTCTGCCCAGCTTCACTCCCAGCTCTCCCTTTTACCCCTGAGCTGGTGGGGACTGCGTGGTTGTAGTCAGTCAGTAAGAGTTCACCTCTGCTGCTGTTGCGTCAAGCGCCAAAATAGTTTTGGCAGAAAATAAACCCCCTTGCGTTCTAACGCTCCTCACCGAGGTGGGAGGATAGGGGCGACTGGGTTTAAATTCTGAGTGATGCCCAATTCACCACTATCAGTCCAGTTGCGTTTAATATATTAAACTATGACGATTCTGGATACACTACTGGATACACTGGATACACTACTAGTGGACTGCACCTTCAGTCTAGTTGTGCTCATGAACTAGCACAGCTGCACTTTGGTGTTTGGTCGCGTTCAATGAGAAACCAAAACGGCTAGCTACTTAAGCAGTGCAGTTTATTTAAGCAACAGATATAAAGGTTCTTATGGTTTGCCAGTGATAAATACACTGTCTGCAAAGCATGTGCAAGTAAAAATATTGTCAATGGTACAAAATGCACGACAAAGTTACAAACAATACAGCCTGGCTATAAATGTAAAAAGATAACCCTCTAGAGAGATTTCTAAGTTCCCCAAGGAAGCACTTGGTATAGTCTAAGTCTTACCCACAGGCGTCCCTATGTGGGGGAAGAAAGGCTCAGCCCAGCGACTGGTCCCGGGAGTCAGAGGCAGTCCGTGATGGGGTCCTCCCTGACTTGTTTATGATGGTGTCTTCCCTAGCATCCCCCCTTTCTCGGGCTATTTTTATATTATTTTTTACCTTCAAGGCGGAGTTTGAGTGACTTTAGTCATAAATACCTTTATTATGATTGGTGTAAAATTCTCTCGCCTCGCATTTAAAGGTATAATTTACAAAAAATTCAGGGCACAGACTCAAGGAGGAGTGGTCGCACCTTGGAGGTGGGTAGCCTTCAGGCTGGAGGTGTGTTTTGGTATTATAATGACATTATAATGAACAAAGTTCGCACAAAGGACAGCATTTAATCAAAATTTGGCACACTGTTGGTTCAGGGTAGCAAGCATGCCGCTTATCAGTTCCATAGGATCACCTTGTTCCCATGTCTGCTGTGTAATCACAGAGCTTGGCCATGGAATCTTCACTCCACTCCATCCCCCGTGTTGCTTTTGCAAGCGATATTGTTCAGGGAGTCATAGATGTAGCGGATTCCTCGCATACCAGCTGCTGCTGTGTTCCACCCTGGAAACGTTTCAATTTTATACCTTTCCTTAATATGTGAACAGTGCTATATATTTTTAATAAAAATTATATTTTAGGAATTATTCCACAGCTGCTCCTTCCTCCTCATGCTTTTCGCTGCTCCAAGTGTGGGTCCTGCCCACAGGCTGCAGTCCTTCAGGAGCAACCTGCTTTGCTGTGGGCTCTCTATCGGTTGCAGGGGAATACCTGCTCTGGCAACTGGAGCAACTCCTCCCCTCCCTTTTCCTTGACCTTGGTGCTCACCTTCTTCTCTGCCTATGTGGCGTTTTCTGCCTTTTCTTAAATACGCTTTCCTCGAGATGCCACCAGCATGCCTGACAGGCTCTCAGTGTTGGCCAGCTGTGGGTCCATTGAAGCTGGCTGGACCTGCCATTTACACCCAACTCAGCTGGGT
Organism: Numenius phaeopus; assembly: GCA_030770645.1. Classification (NCBI taxonomy): domain Eukaryota; kingdom Metazoa; phylum Chordata; class Aves; order Charadriiformes; family Scolopacidae; genus Numenius; species Numenius phaeopus. Next base: position 548,841 of record JARKVS010015473.1, on the reverse strand, counting down.
TTGGGATTGCTCATATGCAAGGGGAGAAGAGACCTCCAGGTTCTACCACTGAGCTGGGTGTGTGCTTTTGGGAGTCTCCTGGCCCTCTGAGGCACACTCTTAGCACCCAGGCCATTTGTCTCTAGGAAACAGTCTGTAACTCCTGTTTCTGCTGCTCAGGGCTCCCCATAGCAGCTAGCTGGCTGCCCTGGCCACAGCAGCCTTTCACCAGCTGGATGTCTGACCTCGGTTAGTAAGGAGACCTAGAAACAAATGCCTTCTCTCCTCTATAAACCACTGTTTCAGGGCACCATGTTGTTTAACTGTTAACATGGCATCAGGAGGCCTGCTGGTTTACACAGCTTCAACACACTCTTCCAAGTGGGATTTTTCCAAAATGGGAAAGCTGGGGCACTGCGTGGACCGGGGGCTGCTGGAGGTGGGACCTCCAGAGACAGCAGGGCAGGGCCTGGCAGCCAGGATGGTCCCACCACCTGATCAGGGAACAGGGCATCTGGGGGCCAGCCCTAGCCCCAGGCAGCAAGCACGTCCCTGGGAATGAGGGCGGGAAAGGCTAGGAGAGGACATCTGCCCATGGATGGGGAGCATGATCAGGCCCGGAGCAGTCTCTCAGGTGGGAGTCCAGTGCCAGAGACTCAGAGGAAAGCAGCTCCCAGGAGCCAGTATCAGCCCATAGCATTTACACAGCCCTAGTCCCTTTGGTGACCAAGAAACAAAAATAATGAGAGAAGAACTTAAAAGGAAAAAGATACAGGAAAAAAAAGAGGTGAAACTGAAACATTAAAAATGTAAGTATTGTATTTGTTTATTTTTCTGTCTAAATATGAGTTGAATACAAATTTAACAAGAGAGCTTTCTTAACACCTCAAGGAAAGATTTCTTCTCTTGATAGAACCTGACTGCAGATTTTACAGAAATTATGCGTTTCACAATAACATGTTTGTGTGATCTCCTCAAAAGGGGATTTTATTTTCATATCACAAAGTTGCCTGAGAAATATTTTCTTCCTTAAATACGATTAATAACTCTTTTCGTAAAATGAATCCCTTTAAAATTAAAATAAATGCTCCTTATAATTCTTTGCAATATAAGGAAGATGGTGATTCCCACTGAGCGTGGATTGCAGATGAAGATGGGTAACCAGAGTGGTGGTCCTTGATTTCTCTTCTGTACAGATGGGTGGGAAAGGGCAGTGATGGTGCTTTGAACCATCCAGGCTCACTGAGCCAGAATAGAGGAGACTATAGGAAGAAAGAGGAGTCACAGGAGTGTGTTTTAGATGTTTGACCTTGAGAGCTACAGTATGAACCCTCCCCCTCAGGTGTGGTTCCTTCCCTGAGCTGTTTCCTGGGTAAGACAGCAGGATAGCACCCTTCTGGTAAATCTAGATTTAAAAGTGCAATGTAATATTTAATTCGTAGTAAATTAGTTTTTAATATAGTACTTTTTATGCAGCTTTGTCTTTGGATACTGTAATAATATCACTGTGGAATTCACTAAAAATGGTGAAAGGGCTGAAGGGTGGCAAGCACCTGCTGTATTAATGGTTCCATTCTACCTGAACATGGTACCTTAAATAATTAATTCACATTTCACTGTAAACCTAAAAGCCATTTTTTGACAAGTACCACCTGGCATGTATTGGAAATACATGCTCTTTTCTTGGAAAGCTTTGGTTAATCTCAGTTAGATTCTGGAAAATGGAAAATTACTGCTAGATAACTAGAAAGAAGTTCCAGTCTTTGTTTCAAATGTAAATGATGGTCATCGTGGCATCTCTGTTGGTACACTTGCACCTGGACTGAATTCCTGTGCAGTCTCTCTGTGGCCTTAAGTTACTTGGGATCAACTATTTCATTACCTTTCATATGTGACATCTGTCAAAGACCAATTTTGCAGTAGAAGGTTTATTTTTCTTTGTAGTATATTATTCTAATATCCACAGAATGGTTTTACTCAAGACACAGCTAGTTAAGCTGATTATATTCAAAGGAGGTCAGACCAAATATTTAACCATCAAGTACCCAAAATTGTCATGAGTGGATCTTTCACATCTTTTGTAGGAGTAAAAAGGGACCTGAAATATACTGTCCTTAGAAGCCATGAAGAGAATTACATCCAGATTCCCCTCAGAGGGGGGAGGGATTTTACATGGCCTTCTTGATCTTCCCTTGCCACACAGCAAGTGGGTGATGATCAGGATTTCCTGAAGGTTGATTCTTTTCTTCCTTGCTGCTTTCTCAGTGTATAACCACAGAGGTAGATGTCACCTGGGTGTAGTCTGCTTGAAATGAATAGCAATGCCCATGTATAGTTTGGTTCCAAATGCTTACGCTGTCAATTATATACTATTTTCATCAAAATATATATTTCTCTTTCACAGGGGAATCCATTATAAGTCTAGGCCTTTGGATTTCCTTTTTTGTTTCCTTTTTTTTTTTTAAACTAAGATCCTTAATTAGTTTCAGTGGTTGAAAGTACTGTCTTTGGTAATACATTACATGTGTGAACTGTTCCTGATAATCCTAACATAATTGCATTAGAAATCATTTGTGTTTAAAATGTGACAAGTTGCAAGCACACAGAACACATTTGGATCAGTAGAAGAAAAACAGTCTGAGCTTTTTCACTTTTTAAGCAACATAAAATGAAAAAACAATAACATTAAAAAATTACAACTTTGAAATGCCTTTTTAAATGTTAAGCCAAATTTATCCAAGTCTTATGTAACACTCAGACAAATCTCTGTAGTTGCAGACAAACAAAATTGAAAGCAAGTTTCACTGCTGATATTGTTAAGCCAGGAATTTTTGTGCTGCATGTGTCCAGTGCTTATATTTCCCCTTTCTCCACCCATAAATCATCTTGGTCCAGTACCTGTTGTGTTCTGGGCTGTTCGGACCTGCTTGGATGTGACTGCTACCAGTGTAAGCAAACAGTTTCTGAGCGTCTTTCAGTAAATGTAGTTAACACCACCTCAGAGTGACCTGTGTGTCATACATTACTGTGGATGCTACCAAGCACTTGGTGTTTGATAACTGCTGCATCGGTGGAGGCATCAGATCTAAAATGGAAGAATTTTTTTTTTTTTTTTTCCATTGTGTAGCGTACTGCTAAGTTGTGGAAGTTGTTTGCCTGAGGGTGTGTGGACTACAGAGCAGGGTCCTCCATAAGAGGTTGTAGATAAATTAATGGAGAATAGGTTCTACAGATGACGCTTAAATGCATTAAAAAAGACTTAGCGTCTAACTGCTTCTTGTTGACTGAAGCTGGGACTATAGTAAAGCTAGAGATTAGCTTTATCTTTCTCTGGTTCGGGAATTCTTTTCCTTTACTAACTGCAGCCTGTTACTGGTTGTAGGTAATGGGGCAGGTGGTCTGATTTAGGCAAATCTTGTGTTCTCCTGGGACTGTGGCATGGGCTCCATGAATGAGCAGTATCAATATTCTAAAATAGTCTTTTCTTGTTTTAAACTGAGTTTAATTTTCATTTAAATCTAAAATATTGCCTTAACTTCATATTTATTGTGACTGTTGTTTGTTAGAATGATAAAAGCTATGTCAGTTCTTCGGTTCAGATAAGTATTTCAGATTTAGCCCTGAAATTAGTAGTAGTAAGCAGCACAAGTTGTTTTGAGACAGGAATAGCTCCAAGGTATATTCAGCAGATCAAACTAGTCAAGTTCATTGTTTTACCAACTGTTCTTATGCTCTTTCCGGAACTTGGATAATTTTAGAGCTTAGAAATGAATTAGCAATTCACAGTGCATGCTCACCAGATGCTGTTGACACGTGAATAAAACAGAAACACAGTCAGGCTGAAAACAATTTTTGAAGATCACCTTGTTCCTTTAGTATTAAAGACTAAGCTAAACAAGAGAAGCAATATATTCATTCACCCTGTGCCATTATTAAATTAGCCAGGCTGAAAGTATAGACATAATACTGTAGAAGAGTTTTATTGGTACGAATCACAGTCCCCATAATTTAGCAAACCGATTGTGTAATTCTGACAGGCGATTCCGTCTGGCTACTAGTGGCGAAAGTTTCCCAATGCTGGTTATTTACAATTTATACAGCTTATTTTCATGCACTTTGTGAGTCTATGAGATGAGTGTTCTGCAGAAGATGAAGACATATTTTTCATGCAAAATGATGAATGCCTTTTTGCAAGCCAGTAAATCTGTTTATCTGTTTTAAAATAAACTACGGTCCAGCCAATCCATACTTTTTTTTTTCATGCCTGTTCAGTGTAAGACAGGTAATGTAATGATGAAGAGGGCAAGAATGGATAGCACGCAGGGTCCATCCCATATAGGTAAAGCTCAGATCTGAATAGAGTCATGTTCATTCTTTTTTCCTTTTTTATTTTTTTTTTCATCTGCCAAAGGTACACTGTGGGGTTTTTTTAAGCCTCATCTTAAATAAAAGGGGGATTAGAGAGCCAGCTACCCAAGTTTATGGTCCTCAAACTGTCTCATGCTGTGTCTTATCATTAGGATATTGCCGCATCCCTGGAAGTGCTCAAGGCCAGGCTGGATGGGGCTTTGAGCAACCTGGTCTAGTGACAGTGTCCCTGTCCATGGCAGGAGGGTTGGAACTCAATGATCTTTAAGGTCCCTTCCAACTCTAACCATTCTATGATTCTGTGATATCCCCCTCAGGAGAAAAGGAATCTGAAACAAAGACATAAATCCTATTTGGATGAAGACACGAATGAGGGGTTTTTTAACTAGAACCTATAGAAAAGCTATTAAAAAGATAGCTTCTCTGCCTAGCAATTTTTTAAATCAGTGTTCATGCTTGTTTATTGTGCAGGATCCATTGCTACGTATCATTTATGTATATAACAGTGATTGGAAGTGAAAACTGAACTGTAGTTTAGCAGATTCATCTGGTATGAAATAGATGTTACTTGTTTTTTTATGTTTTTATTTTGCTGCTAAAATGGCCACAGGGACTGTTGTCATAAGTAGAGAAGACAGGGATAGATTCCAGTCAGCCAGCAAGAGGTTTGTTAAATAGCAAAACTGGAATAAACTACCCTAAAATCTGACTAGACAATTGTTCTCAGATACCATCTGAGATTTCAACTGCTGTTATCATTTTCACTGTTATTTTGATTCATCCTCTATCATTGTTTTCTGATCCTCTTTCCATCCTGCAAAACTTTCCCCCTTCTATGTGTTTTTATAGTGGATGACTTCTGCCAGCATTAGATCATGCCTGTTCTTAGAATATTTGCCTGAGAGCTTTTGCTTCTCCATTGGGAGGAGACATCAAAGAGTTATCATCTAATTGATTTTGTGTTTTGTCTTTTTCTTCCATGAAAAAGGAGGTCATCACAACAGAGGATAAGAAAAAAAAAACAAACCACATTTAAAATAAATTAAATAGTCTATAGCTTCACCAATACCTATTCATATCTACTGTAAACATTTTATTAGAGTTTTTCCTTAAAAGCTCTTTACTTAATAGGAATTTAAGGGGTTTGGTTACGGTTTTGGTTTCATTTGTTTGTTGTTTTTTTTTTTTTTTTTACCTAAGTGTCAGGAGATTTGGACACTGAAATACAGTGACATACATCACTAGAATATAGAGTGAATAAATTGTCCAACCAAAATGGGAAGCTTTGGAACTCTAAAGATTTATGGTTAGGCAGACTCCATTCTTTCTGAGTTAAGGCTGAAAAACTAACTTAACTGCAAGCATATGGATTCCCCGTGCTGCCATTTCAAATGATGCTTAACTCAAACAAATTAGTCAGTCTCTGAAAACTGAGATGGGCAGATCTTCATCTATCTTAATTCTTTTGTTGACTGTGGATCTATATGATTTTATATTGCTATGTGAATAAAAGAGAGGTCACAGTTCTGATAATTTTATAAATATATCAGTTACAATTCCCAGTGAAATCAACTGTATTTCCACATAAAAAGGTAAAGAGAAAATAGATTGATACATGTAGCAACATGCTCCAAATCCATAATTTTATGATTTTTTTGTTGTTGTTAATTATCAAAATATGTTTAAGTTTCCAGCAAAAGTATTGAGAATGGAAATAGCAACATGCAGTGAAAAGAGGATGCAACTGCCTGCCTGCAATGAATAGTGATACTTCAGTTGTAAGACAGTAGTGTTATAATAGCATTTCTAGTGGAAGAATCACCATCAAATTAAGAATCTTGTGATATTATTTCTTCGATAATTGTTCTAGAAGGAAAGTGTGAAATCTTCTGTATGTTTATGTAGTAAAAACAAAGCCATTTTATAGAATCAAGGAATGGTTTAGGTTGGAAGGGACCCTAAAGATAATCTTGTTCCAACCCCTGTCCGTGGTAAGGGACACCTTCCACTAGATCAGGTTGCTCAAAGCCCTATCCAACCTGGCCTTAAACACTTTCAGGGAGAGGGCATCCACAACTTCCCTGGTTGTGATGTTCCAGTGCCTCATCACTGTCAACAGTGAAAAATTTCTTCCTGATATCTAATCTAAATCTACCCTCTTCCAGTTTGAAGCCATTATCTCTCATCCTATCACTACATGCCCTTGTAAAAAGTCCCTGTCCAGCTTTCTTATAGGCCCCCTTCAGATACTGTAAGGCCACTATAAAGAGGCTTGTCTTCTGCAGGCTGAGAAACCCCAACTCTCTCAGCCTGTCTTCACAGGAGATGTGCTCCAGCCCTCTGACCATCTTTGTGGCCCCCCTCTGGACCTGTTCCAATGGGTCCATGTCCATCTTGTGCTGAGGACTCCAGAGCTGGAAACAATACTCCACATGGGTTCTCACCAGAGCAGAGTAGAGGGGAAGAATATCTTCCCTCAATTTACTTCATGTTTCCAATGATGCCCCCTCCCTGGAATTGTTTCAAAATTTTAAATAGATTTATAGGTCTGTAGAACCTTAGGTTCCAGTGCAAAAAGGATATAAATGAAATAGATGTAATTTGCTACTGTTTTGTGTTTCCTTTAACTAGTGGTAACTGATTTTATCTAGAATATGGTGATCTGATCTAGAATATGGCAATAGAGAACCAACTGTGGTGAAAATTTGTTTGCATTAATTCATGCAGTAAAATTCATGCAGTAAAATCCACTTTCTAGTGACAGCCCATCAGCTGGATTCAGCTCACAAGATATTCCTAGTTGACTTGCCACCTTTTACATGTGAAAGGAAACAAGCAGTTATTCCATTGCTCAGACTAGCAAAAGCTAAAGGATTTATCTCCCACCATAAAGAGGTTGGAGAGGGGTAGCAGCATTGCTGGTGAAGAAGAAAGATCCCCACTCCCTTGCTGCCTTACACTGGCTGTAGCATGAACCAGTGCTCTGGGTGAGACAGTCAGCCCTCTTCATCCTACCTGCTTCCTTCCCCAACTCATCAGGCTTCATCTTTGAAATGGAAGCGCGCCTCAATGTGGCAGGATAGGGAGATCAGTGGGAAGGATAAATGACTGCTTGTATGGGTATCATCCAATGCTGCCACCAAAGGAAATAGCAGAGCTTTCTGGGAAAGCCACTGTTCCTTGGCTATGGGAGGAGCAAGATTGGGCCTGAGTTTAGCATCTCTGCAAAGAGGAAAAAAGGTCTGGCAAAGCAGGACTTCATTTCCACACAGCTGAAGGCAAGCTGGTGATGCCGTTAGTGATAACTGGAGAAAGACTCGCCTTATTGTAAATCTTTGTCATATCTGACCATCTTGTGGTCATGCTTGTCCAAATTGATGAGCTTCTTCAATGAAATGACTGGTGTGGTAGACAAGGGGAGAGCAATGGATATTGTCCACCTGGACTCAAGTAACGCCTTTTACACTGTCTCCCATAGGATCCTAATAGAGAAGCTGTTGATGCATAGGCTGGATGAGCAGACACTGAGGTGGATTAAAAATTGGCTGAATAGCTGGGCTCAAGTGATAGTGATCAGCAGCAAAAGTCTATTTAGAGGCCAGTAACTAGTGATCAGTACTGGGTCCACTAATCTTCACTAATGATTTGGGTGATGGGACAGAGTGAGCGTGCCTTCAGCAAGTTTAATGATGACACAAAACTGGTAGGAGGGTCTGATGCACCAGAAGGTCATGTTGCTGTCCAGAGCGACCTGGACTGGCTCGAGAAATAGGCTTACATGAACATCATGAGGTTTGACAATGGCAAAAGCAAAGTCCTGCACCCGGGGTGCAACAACCCCAGGAACTGGTAAATGCTGGGGCCCACCCATCTGGAAAGCAGCTGGACAGAAAAGGACCAAGGACCCCTGGTGGATACTAAGTTTAACATGAGCCAGCAGTGTGCCTTTGTGGCAAAGAAGGCTAACGGTATCCTAACCTGCCTTAGGAGGGGTGTTGCCAGCAGGTCCAAGGGAGGTGAGGTCCTTTCCCTCTGCTCAGCACTGGTGAGGCCACAGCTGTAGTATGGTGCCTAGCTCTGAGCTCTTCTCTACAAGAGACACATGGACATAAGAAGTCCTATGAAGGGCCATAAAGATGACGAAAGGACTGGAGCATTTCTCCTATGAGGAAAGGCTGAGCAAGCTGAGACCGTCTAGCTTGGAGAAGAGCAGGTTCAGGGGGATCTTATAAATGTATATAACATATATAACAGAGCCAGGTTGCTGGCAGTGGTGCCTAGTGACAGGACAAGTCAATGGGCACAAAATTAAACACAGGAGGTTCCTTGTGGGCATAAAGTAGGACTTTCTACTGTGCATAGGTTGCCCATGGATGTGCTGGAGTCTCCATCCTTGGAGATATTCAAAAACCATCTGGACATGGTGCTGGGCAACTGGCTCTAGGTAGACCTGCTTGAGCAGAAGAGTTGCGCCAGATTTCTTCCAGAGTTCCCATCCAACCTCAACCATTCATTGATTCTGGGAAAGCAGAAATGTTAGTTGACAGTCTAGTTTCTAAGCCCTGCTCTCCCTTTTGACATATCTCAATTGTCTACAGTAGGAGCTTAGACACCTACATGTAGATGCCTAAATGTAGGTATATTCTTGAATGGTGGGAAATCCAGGCTGTCCTGTTTTAGCATAAAGAGTAGCACAAATATCTAATTTATGTGTTAAGGGATGTTACTAGCGCCGGTTAGCTTTTCTCCAGCTCTTATGTAATTTTCTTCAATTTGTTGAAATTGTTCCAGTTGTTTCTGACAAATGGAGTAGAAATTTATGTTCACATTTATAATCTCCATGTAATCTCAGGGTCTTATTCGTGAGAAGGGCCTCCTAACTGTTTGATACTTCTTTACCTCTAAAACATACAGTTCCTTCTCTAAGATCTGTGGTTGCAGTAATCAGTTCTAGCCAGTTTCTGTGCCCAGCTGCTCAGGCCTATGTAAGACAAGGCTATGCCATTTTTTATACTGTACATTACTTCAGATATTGCCTTTATTTTTTTTTTTTGTTGTTGCTTTTTTAATTCTCTACCTTTCTGCTAAAAATTTATTTCAAAATCTTAGCCTTCATTTAAAAGAGTTTGTAGTGTAAATGATGCAGAAATAAGTTAAAAATAAAGTCCTTAAAGACTTAATACTGAGGAATGAATAACAAGAGTAAAAAATATTTTTTAAAAGTGCAGTATTTTTAAAATGTTTTCATGATGTGTCTCTCATGGGAGTCTGATTGATACCTCTGAGTGCTTGGAACTGAATGTGTCAGCTCTGTAGCTTTAGAGGGGTTTATTCACAAAAATATGTGAATAAAATAATGTCTGAGCACCAATATTAAACGGTAAAGGGCAAGAGAAAGTGTTACCTCTGAGGCAGCGGTACTTTCCAAAGCCCTTCTAGGATGCAGTTAGGTTAAGTAGAAGATCTGCAGGCAGAAGCTGCCCGCAAGAAGAGGCAAATAAATGTTTGCGGTCCTCACACTTTATAAGTGTTATACAATCATTCACCACCATCAGAAAAACATGAGACATTTTGTGCATTATTGCATGTATTCCAGAAATGCTGTAGAGGTAGATTAAAGCTTTTCCTGACATTTTTTTTTTTCAGTCTTGCTTCTTTCTTTCATACAGAACTGGAGTCCTGATAACTTTGAAATGAGTCTTTTTACATATGGTCTTTTTACATCCTGCTTGCCTGGATATTTACCATTCATTAGTGTATAACATTTCTGATAAAAAAAAAAAAAAAGGTCACCACATTTTGTTCCGCTACAATGGCCTGCAGATTTGGTAGCTTCTTCATCAGCTCATAGTGCACACATCTCCATTTCCTTTAATGCAGAGAGTGGAAGTTACCTAGTTTGAAATGCAGGGTAAAACATGACACTACCGGAAATATTTTCATGAAGAAACAAAAGTTGTGGTACCTCTGGGATTGCACATTTGCCTCCTTTCAAACAACATAGCAGCTGCAGTAACTGACGCAGTTCCCCAAAACTCTGGCCCAAAAAGTGTGTCTGCCTCTCTCCATATCTCAGTGCACTATTCTGCCATAGGCCAAAGCCAAAAGCCTGTCATGAACCCCTCAGCTGCAGAATAAAGGTCCGAAATATGAAAGAGTAACAGCAGTAAGAAAACATAATGTCATTAGAGCTATCTGTGTGTTAGGAGAGTAATTGTTGATTTGTTTGTTTTCCAGCTGTATTAGCTGCTTTAAGGCAAGTACCTGTTTCTTAAGATGACCTTGCTTCACTAATATCTGTGTGCTGTAACAAGCTACGGTATTGCAACTGTAAGTATGGCTTTCTCTTTTGATTTTAGCCTATTAAGAAAGTAGTTCTGTGCCCACTTAAGATCTGGCAGGCTTGGCAGGCTTCAGGATGGTTCGAACTGAAAGGCTTGTCATGTTAGAAATATTTCAGGTAAACCTGGCCAACTCTGACTGAATGTCAGGTTTACAAGGATTCTTGTCAAAAACATAGTTAAGCTGAAGAAGAAAAAACCTTGTGAGCTGCATGATCTTAATTTTTATTTCTAGCTATAACAGATTAGAAAAAAATACTTGAGTTAACAGCCATTATTTTAAATGAGATTCTCTTTTTAGTAATTAACTCCAACAGACAGAAAAAGGCATTCCACAACTGGAACCCTTCTTTCTTATAGTGAAGTCCGCTTTCATTACTTCTCCCTTGATGTTGGATTATAGAGCAAAGTAAAAAAAAATAAAAGAGAACCTCAAGCCAGATTTTTAAATCCAGAGACAGGCAACACATTTAAGTGCCCTGATTTCTGAAATGCTGAGCCTCTGGCAGCTTTCGTTTACTTTAAAGGGAGCTGCTAGGGGCTCAGCACCTGAAAATAAGTTATTGAGGCATTTCACTAAAGACTGATGATACAGAGAGAGGAGATCCATAACCAGAGCATAGCATGATTGTGCCCCCCTTGGGAGGAGAGAAGATTATGAATAGAAAAACAGAGGTACATCCTTATTATTACTAAGCAGTAAATGCAGTATCCACAGGACAAAGCACAGTATCTCTATTTTACAAAATATGAACATTGAATTTTGTTTTAATTTTTTTAAAAAAACAAAACAAAGAATAAAACACTGGAATGAATGAGAAGGATGTTTAGGGAATAGCATGATTTGAAAAGTCAAACTTCAGACCACTATATCACGGCTTTCCCTTCTGCTGGCTGGTCCCCCTCTGAAGGGTGACACAACCTTGTTCTTCTCTTTTTTTACCACATTCAGGCAGAAATTCTGCAGTTAGGTTTAGTCCTGGAAACAGCATGAATGTGGAATCAGGAGGTTCCATTAAAGGTAATTTTCCCTTTCTCTTAGCTGTCTCCTCAGGCTGAGTAGACATCAGTACCAAGATGTGGTTTGTTTGTGAAATTAAAAATGTTGAAAGGAGGGAAATAAAAAAGAATTTCCAGCAGTTCCATCAAGTTACATTGCTCTGACACTTCCTTTCCTTTTGAGCTCCAGCATGTATTTTTTATCAGATTTTGCCTCTTAATTTTGAGTCTTCTGCATCTCCACTGTACAAAGCTATCCCATGGTACAAGCTGTGCTAACACTCAAATTAAAAACACTAATTTTCAAGGATTCTCTACTGAGCTGTGAAAATTTGCTCTAGGCAGACATATGCCTCAGGGCTGAGATGCAGAAGGAGACTTATGCATTCTCCAAGGCAGTTTTATGACATTGTTTTTTGTCCCTGAAAATCACAGGAGCCTCGTTTTTGTGTTCTCCTTTGTTGAAACTCTGCAGAGTTGTGTCCAGTTACTCCAGTAGTTAAAAGGGGTTTTATGTCAACGAGCACCAACCAGCTCAGAGAACCCAAACTGCAATTTTCTCCCCGCAAGGCATGCTGGTATGTGTTATAATTACATGGCTAATAGGCCAGACTCATGCCAGTGTACAGTAGCCCAGATGTTCACAGTGGCCTACTTTAAAGGCCCTGAATTGCATATATGGGCCTGGCAACAAATATATTTTTTCCCTCAGAAATTGATTTATCAACTTGCTGGACTCTTTTCTACTCTATCTTTGTTTGCAGCCAGAGATAAGATTTGTGTATGTGTGAAAAGCTAACAGTTTAGGAAGTGGAAAATCCTCCAGACAAATGTAAAAAGCCAGACACTGCTAGAAAAATGAATATAATGGAAGTGCTTGAGAAGTTTTTGATTTAATATCTCTTTAGTTTGTTATGATAGTCTTCAGTCTAAGGCTGTATTTTAATGCTCTTGGACTGAGTACTCAAATGTACTGTGGTAATGAGCAAGAACTTCTAGACAATCCCAAGGAGTTTTTACAAGAGTTACAGAGCAGAGGGCCGTAGGAGCCATCCACTTATATAAATAAGACTTGGTCCAGGGTTAATCATGGTGGGAACTTGGTTAAAAGGTTATTTAGGGGAGAGCAATATAGGATTAGCACTGTGGCATTCCTGCTTCTCCCAGTGCACAGGTTATAAAAGCCAGCTCAAAAATAGGAAGAAAAGGACCACTTTTGTCCTTTTGGTAATTGTGAATTATGACATTCATAACAATTTGAGATTTGATCACATAAACACTTTGATAATTATAATTTATCAAAATTCCCTGTATTGATCCTTACACTGATATAATAGCATGTTGTATAGTGAGACCATACGTGACATGGTAACTCACACTTGCGTTACTATTCAGTCATTTTAACTGATACTAGCATGACTGGATTTACAAAAGAAAGGAAGAAAGAATGAGAGAAAGAATCCAGTGATATTTCCTGTGGAAGTGGCACAGTGGGACAATGTGCAAGTGAGCCAGCACAGAAATTGGGGCAGTGGTTGTGACTGTTCTGTTTTTTTCGGAGCTGAGAAAAATAGCTGGGTTATGACTCCAGGGATGGAAGAACGAGAAAGAGTAGGAGAATCTTTGAGTTTAGTTTACGTAGTGTCCCAACACAATGACAGAAGGTGTTGAGTACATATACAAACAATAGAGAGTTGAGAACTAAAGAAGCTAGTCAAATATGCTTGTTTAGGTGACCTGCTTTAGGACAGAGCAGTGTCTGTGTGTTCCCCAGGTGGTAAGTAAGCACTGTTAGTGCTGGTCAACACACCATCCTTGTTGCCTGTAGGGAGAGTAGGTCTTTTCCTCACAAAGTATATATATGCATGACATGCAACTAAGTCTTTTCTAATTAAGACTTTTCTAACATCCTGTCAAATCACCTCTGTCAAGCACAACACTGATGCAGAATAAGAGCATTCACAGAAAGCATAGAAAATTGTGTTACAAAGAATAGCTGCAGATACGTAGTCCAACTTCTTTCTCGAAACAGGGCTCACTTCCAAGTTAAACCAGACCACTGATGGCCTCTCTTCAATAGTTTTTGAAATTTCAAAGGATAGTAATTCCACAGACTTTCTGCACAACCTATTGCAATTCTGAACCACTCTTACTGTGAACAACTCTTATTTTTCATTATGCTTATTTAGAATGACTTTGCTTCTTCCCCAAAACGAGGAGTACCTCAGAAACAGATTATTCCAAGTACCAATCAATATCTCTGATCTTCTTCTTCAATATAACAAGAATATACTTTTCTAACATACGATTTGCACTAAGACTACAAATTTTTGTAGCTTTCCAAATCTAGTCCGAACATAAATTTTCTACAAAATATAAATTCTAAAAATCATTTTATAGGCTGGTCATGTTATGTTTAGTGTTAAAACTTCAATGGTAACCTATTGAATCTGAATTTTTTGTGGTTTGTTTTTTTTTTTTTCAAACCACTGATCCTTGAAAATAAGGTATGAAAACATGTAAAACTACAACCCTAGTAAAACAGTATTTTGCTCTTTTTATTCAAATTGCAGTGCTTTGATGGCAATTTCATATAGCTGATGTTATTTGGAAGGCATACAAGGAGTTGTATTGGTATTCTGTTACACTTATAGACAATCAACTACTAAAGCATAGCTATAAACAATTTGTTATTTTCAAGATTGCTTCAACATATATTGGTTTCTAAGTTTGCAGCCAAAAATGTAGTTATATGAATGTTTATGTCAACTATAGCACTTCAGTTTTTACTGACCTTGTACTCTTTGGAAAAAATATCTTTCAGTGAAAGTTTAAGATGGATACAGATATGCACAAAAGCTTTTACAGTTTAAAAATCTTCTTTTTGGGATAATATGAAGTATGTTGTGAGTGATCTCTCTAAAAGCACATTTGTGTTAATTGTGACTGTGAATTAAAGCACACAGAAAATAGATACCTATTACATACAAATTCAACAAAATAAATATGCATTATATGCTGCCACCTTATGGTAGCACAAGTGACATGAGTCTTGATGTAATAGTACACTGTACAGGAAAAAATATGAAAAAAATAGACATTATCTTTCCTGTCAATAGGCTTGTGTAAAGTCAAATAAATTTCATTATCAGTAAAAGTTTAGCTGGGAAAATTTAGTTATTATTTTCTAAAATTTCACTGAAAATGGTTGTAATTTCTTTTAAGAACATTGCACTAAATCTCTTCATCCTAAGAATGAGGAGAATAGTTAACTGGTAATGTCTGAAAGGACATACTTGTTGGAGATCTAGATATTCCTGGCAGGTTTGGATAAACAGCTAGTAAAATAGTGTCTTTGATATTAGGTTTTGAACATGTTGGCATTCTGTCTGTTTTTCTGGGCAGAAGCATAATCATGTTTATGATAGCCAACTAATACCAGAATATATCCATTTTTAGAAATATTTCCAAAATTCACTTAATAAGCAGCGAAAGAATATGTTTCTTTCACAAAATGCATATTAAAAGTCTGTATATGTTGCTGTAGGATAGCACAACTGTTGGACATACATATATTCAGGAAACACTCAGAAGAAAATCCATACAAGATTGTTAAACTTGAAGAAATTGCCTTTGCTTAGGATGTCCATGAACAATGCATTTCTAGAAAGTAGGAGAGAATATAGACTAGCGTAATCACACAGATACGTTTGCCTTATAATTGTACTCTTCCCGAAGCACCTGCCTTTGGACCCAGTCAAATGGATCTTTGCTGATCAGGTTCAGCCATTACCGTGTTCGCTCACAGAAAAGTGGTTCATGATTATCTCCATTCTTAATATGAATTAATATTGCAGATCTGATCCCCAGCTAATGCGATGAAAGAGCAATGGATGTACACATTTTCACTGTATGTAATCAAACCTCAGCATTTACTGGAAAGCAATCTCAAGTATTTAGTGACAGCTTCAAGTTTATTTACAGCACAAGGACAAACAAATACAATCTCTTTTGATGCAAAAATGTTCCTCTGCTAAGTAATTTTGTTTGTTTATTTTTGTACTTTCAGCTATATAAAATACAAAGCACCAGTGCTCAGCTGATGAAGATGTCAGACTGAAAACATAAAAGTTTATGTTTAAATGAATCTGAATCTGTGTTGTAGACCCCAGCTGGAAATGAATTTCAAATTGACAGGCATAACAGCTGAACGTATGTGAACTACTTTGAAATGGCCAACTTCAGATGGTCTCAACAACCTCTAAACTCTTAAAGATAATAGGCTAGATAAAAACAGAGTTTCCAAATTGTGCACAGCTTTATACTGTAAGTTGTCATATAGCAATTTTAAAATCAATTTGGTGTTGAACAGGAAGCCAATGTAATTCTCTCAGAACTCAAATTTCATACTGAGACCTCCTTGTGCATGCTAAATCACAGCATCTGTATTTTGTACGCTTAGGAAGAAATTACATTTAGGGGAATTATCCAGAAAGTCATGCAGCAATCCAATTCTATATGCTAAGATACTGAGACAACATATGGTAGCATACACAGTAATGGCATTTTGTGAGCTGTAGCTCAGTAAACTAAATCTGATCTTGAAATTCCAAGGTCATATTCTTGACTCTGTTACTTAGATAGTGTGTCACTTTAAGGTAATATTTCCTGTTTGAAAAGTCCAACTCGTTATCGTTGGTGCCTTTGTATATTTTTGTCCTTCAGGAAAAAAAAAAAAAAAAGAAATAGTGGTAGAGGAATAAAACCTAGCAATATATGCTAAACATAGTCCAAAGTCCATGCAGTGAGTGACTCCCAGCATCTTTATTTCTCTTATAGCATTTATAGCATCTTATTCTCTAAAAAGTCATCCCAATATCGGATGAACTTACTTGTGTCTTAGATGCTAGATGAGGAAAGGTTTGGAGAACTAAGTGCATACAATTCCTTTTTAAAAAAAAAAAGTGTCACTTAATCTAATGTAGTGCTTCCCATTTGACGGGTCCTACTTTCATTGGTTTCTTTGTGTATTTTTTCCCTCCAACTGTAAGAGAGCTATTATCCATAATAAAAAGCTTGCATTTTCATAAAATTAAATGCATAGCTCAAAAAAGTATTTATAAATCCTGCTAGAGCTGTTGCCTCTTGTGTTTTAATAAAAGCTTTATATTTTTCTTAGTTTGTGGGTTTGGTTTTTTTTTTTTTGGTCAGCTGGTTTGCACTAGCCAATATTTTTCTAAGTCTACCTCATCTGCTTTAAAATTTGGATCCAAGTTATAAACTGAATTGCTTGTAATAATCTATAAACAATATATATTACTGCTTGTATGTATAAGCAATATATTGCTTATGTATAAATGTATATTACTTATACGTATAA
>JARKVS010015473.1:467075-531764 GCA_030770645.1 Numenius phaeopus | reverse complement strand
TATATTGCTTATGTATAAATGTATATTGCTTATACGTACAAGCAATAATATATATTGCTTATAGATTATTACAAGCAGTTCAGTTTGTAACTTGGATCCAAATTTTAAAGCAGATGAGGTAGACTTAGAAAAATATTGGCTAGTGCAAACCAGCTGACCAAAAAAAAAAAACCAAACCCACAAACTAAGAAAAATTTGTAAAATTGCATTATGAAATATGTTACTTGACTGAGACAATTTCTGTAATTTACCACCATTTTGGAGCTATTCATTGTAGCTGTATTTTGACGTTTTTCTTTGGCTCCATTCAGGATGCTCCGCATCAGCTAACTGAAGGTGGAATATGCTGTTCCACTGACAAGCATCTCATCCTTAGTTAAATAAGACTTTCTAATAAGGACAGGTCAGACTGGTGAAATTATAAAAAAAACAACTTCACTGAATTACTGGATAAGCATTTGATCTTTTTGTGCTTCCATCTCCCTCTTGCTTTTTAGACTAAACCTGCTATAATAGGTTCCCCACAAAATTGTGAAGCCACCTTCAATTACTTTTTGGAGCAAAAGCACTACTTGAAACTTTTTGTTGTTCAGAAAAATGGATACTACTTTTTGATCAAATTTCTTTGTGCTTGAATCTTAATGTATTTTTTCAAGTCTTCTTAAACACTACTGAATGACACTAGAAAAGCTGAAGCATCTGTCCTTCTAAAGTACTTTAAGAACATTCAGTGTAATGCTGGGCTCTTACATGCTGCTTTTTTTTTCAAGTTGTTAATAATAAGTTGAGAACTTATGTATCACACTTTGGAATAACTACAGAAATTCTCCTGTTGTGTTTCAGAAGACATACGCATGCTTTTAGATGACATTTAGTGCAGCAAAGACAAAGTATTCTTCAATTTTCTTTCTAGTCCTAGGCTGAACAATTCAAGTAACACTCAAAAGCAGCAAACATTCATAGCCATTTACAGTCAGTATTGGTTCCTTTTTTAATCAGTTAATATCAATGAATTGTTTAGACTCCTCCCTTCAGTTTTGCTAATTTTTCAGTAAAACTGTAGTCATTGATAGTTTTGTTTAAATCTCCTTTGAGGAGGAGGAGATAGTGAAGGATTTCATTTATTTCTTCAAACTACTCATATTATACTAGACTATAGATAATCAGCTTGGCCTAAAGGAACACTGAATTATTCTAATTATATTGACCTTTTTGTGGCAGTTGTGGAAGAAGAGGGGGGAAGGAGGACATTTTTTCATCAGCATGTTTTTATTTTAGCTGTTTCCTTAAATGCTAGCTTATAAATGAAGCTAGAATTAAACTGAAGGAATTAAAATGATCATATTGTGTTTGTTTTAAATTACAGTTGTATATAAACTGTATCACTTGAAGATGGTAAAGTATTTAATAGAAGCCCTTAAAAGCACAAGATAAAAATATTATTTAAGTTAAAGGTTTATTAGTTACAGCATGGTACTTGATACTAGAAGAAAATGCTAATCACAGAAATTAAATGACACTGTACAGGCTAAGTTAAGACAGTAGATCATATAACATAGACAAAGGGAACAAGCTTCTTGTTTTTCCAAGGAGCTAATATAGCTGAATAATTTCTCAGTAATAGAGTTGACCCAAGAATACGATGAAAGAATGTAATTAGACAGCACATATAAGCAAAGGCAGACAGAACATGTTTTTCTATGATTCCTATGACAATCAGACACTCCAAACTAGATACTTGATGACAGTTTCAGCTGTGTGGACAAACCTGAGTTACTGGTTTGTGAATTACCAGTATGATCCCAAGTAGCTCAATGATTCGATGTGCTGGAATTCCAGTAGCAGTGCTAACTATATTGTAATACCACTGTCCTCCTTTACCCCAGAGACACATCTGTCCTGCTAAACCAGAAGATACAAAAATGTGCATTGTTGAGTTGTTTGGTTGGTTTTTTGGTTTGGTTTGGTTTGTTCTCTTCTGTTTTGTTTTTCCATGAATGATCAGGAGAATTTACCTTTAAGAATGGTAGTCAGTAATTCAGTGAGTAGGGCACTCCTGTTTAGGAAAAGATATTCAATTGCCAGCTGTACAGATAAGGAACACAAGCTTGAAACTTGATTTTCTATTTCCTGGAGGAGTGCAGCACAGTCAACATATATAGGGTAACACCTGAGAAAGAACAAAGGGAGTTAGAAGAGACAGAGAAAGGCAGACCTTAAAAAACTTCAGGAGAAGAAAATATTTCATAAACAGGAGGTATGACCAAGCCAGAGTTCTGTAGTATCTGGTGTAAGAAGGCATACAGCACAGGTGAGGAATTGATCAGTACCCTGATCTGGCTTAGCAGAAAATTAAAATAATACATTTAAGCATTTTTATATCCATTTCTTGTTGGTTCTTAGGGTGTGCAAGTTGAATTTTGTAGCCAGTATGATCAAAGGTGGTAGAAGAATTTCTGAAGACTGTTGGTATTAGCTCCTTTTTGAAAGGCACCAACAAAGGGTGAGTCTAGTGTTAAGCATGAGAGGATTTCCAGTGTACTCAGATTTTGTGTGGTGCCTCACCACATTTATTTTTTCTTTTTCCTAAATAATGGTATTGGTTACAGTGGTTGATGAGGATGTCAATCAGCAATTTCCCGAGGAAAAGGATTACAGTACTGCTTCAACTTAGCCTGTCCACACAAAGCAAAGTCTTAATGTCTTTTATGAAAAGAAGTAACCTATCCTTGTTCATATATTCTGTAGGTGTGGGTCATTCTCTCCAATTGCTGATTTGAAAGTCTAGCAATGCACAGACCTCAGTGAACTAACCCACTTGAAATAGAGTGCTGGTGATTTCCCCCTGGAATAAGTCTTTCACCTCATGCACCAATTTCTTTTGCTTAAATCAAGGCCCTTTAATCAGTCTTGACATCTAGAGTAGAATTATTTTGAAAAAGAAAAAAAAAAAAGCCAGAGTTACTTTGTTCTATTCCCATTAAATTCAACATGAAAACTTGCATCCTTTTCTTTATGAACAGAGTTAAACTAATGATGAATGTTTCAAACGTCTTACCTGAGTTTCCTATTTACTATTAAAATCCATGCAGTTCATGAAAGTCTATGGGTTCCATCAAATTTTAGGCTCTGCTAAGTGTGTGTTATGAAGGACCACAAAATGTGTTTACACAGATAGACTGTAAATAACAGACAAAAAACTAAGTGTTAAAAATCATGAGACATACAGAGAGATGATGAGGTTAACTACATGACCTTCCATGACTTTTTTTTTCTGTAGTGTCTGATGTCTGATGTTACCTCAAGATATTGTTTCCACCAGATGTTTGACTTATGGCAAAGAGTTATGGTATGTTAATGGTGTTGCAGAGACTGATGGTCATTCTATCATTGAATGAATATATGTCATCCTTGTCTGTCACTCCTCTTAGTGTAAAGTTCTTAGTCTTAGTTCTGTATAAAATCAGGATTCTGATCCAAGGACGAGAATATTTTTAATTAAATTTCTTCTTGTTCTTTACACCTGGGTATGACAACAGAAATGAATGGTAGTAACATACTTAAGGAACTTCTCTGAAAATTAAGCCTTGAAATACCACATGGAATTGGTATACATCTTAGCTTCTCTGCTGACCTTGATGAACAGGTGTAAAAAATAACCTGGTTAAGCAAGTTTCGCTCTCAGCTATCTTTTCGTGCCTATATTCATAATAGTTTATACCTCTTTTTTGCTGCTTTTAAAAATAATTCTCAGATCAAAGGGATTACATAAAGGCACATTAGGAACTCTTATGATGGCCAGGAAAATAATTATTTTGTCATTCCCCTATCCTTACGTTTCAGGCTGGAATTATATATTTTGCACTAATCATCATGAAAATTTAAGAGTTGAAAACTTAAAGACAATTGAAAAAGGAATACAAGACATTCAACTGACAATTGGTAAAAAATGGGATCTGTTCTTCCAGCTTTGTTTGGAAAGACAAACGTTAAAAGCCTGCTCTGGGATTTGTATGGATTTTATGCTCACAGAGCAGTCTATGGTAGGGAGCTATCTGCATAATGGAAGGATTGAAATGTTGGGACAACAAGAGAGATCCTGTTTCACCACTTAGTGCAAAGACAGTACAAAAGAGTGAGATGGAGCCAAGTGAATACTCCAGAGCTGTAGACAGGAACTCAAATGCCATGCAGATGTTAGCATTATAACAGACATATTTTCCAATTTCTTTGAAATTTGCAGATAAACATCAAGGCTAGAAAGTGTTATTTAGTTAAAAATGCTAAGACAGATTTTATTGGCACAATTTTTAGGGACAAGAATAAAAAAAATATTTTTTTCACTGTGATCATCACTATTACTTTAATATTTTTAAAACTGCTTGATATCATTTGCTCCTACACCTTTTACCTCCTGTCTTCACCTTGCAATGGTCATAAATCACAATACCCTTCCCTTTTGTTTTGCAAAAAATCTTATTAATGAGAATTAATGAGAAAGGATTCTGTGAATACTAAAAGCTGAATATTCTATTTAAATTTCTACCTTACTTGCAAGGTCGTCTTTTTATTTTCCTTCCAACCATTTCCTTTACTACTAATAAAAGTTACTAAGAGTTTTATGATTAAAACAGATTAGTTATAGTAGCTGTAAATTCTTTGCAAAAGCATAAGAAATAATGTATTGGATTTAAAATTGATGGTTATTATTTTTTGTTGTGCCTATGCTATTTTCATCCCTTGATAATCTGCAAAATGACTACACTACTAAATATTATCTGCCATTACAAAAGGTTTTTCCAGGGAAATTAGTTATGCCCTTTAGTTGTACCACCAGTGTACAGGTACCAGGTACTGCTGATTAATTCTCTTTTGTTCTTTCTCTCTTCCTTTCTCTCTCTTTCTTTCTGTAACAGTCATGTCTTGTCATAGGAAACATATTGTTGTCCACAGCATTTCTTTCAGATCCATAATTTAGGAACGGACAAGCAGTAAATATGTAAAGGTTGGGAAGGAAGGGTATTTTGTGTATCTCTAGCAGATTTTTAATGGAAACTGTATCAGATTCATTTGTCTATCTGGTAGTTTATAAGATACTGTCCTTCCATTTCAGCATTCGATTACGGTAGACATTTGATGCAATTCCCAAATATTTCTTTAGCTCGCAAACTTAGTCTTCAGTTAGGTGCTTGCTTTCAGCTTAAGCATACTAGTTCTCCAGCAATTTATATGAAACAGAAAAATGTGTTTCGTAGCATCTATTTCTCTGTGTTGAGGCCCTGACAGTCAAGTGTTCTCAAGTTAGATATAAACTAAAGTTCTGGTTTTCTGTAGAAAAGGTTTCGATTCTGAGACATTGCATTTAGAAAATATCTCTGTTCTTTGTAAACCTGTGAACCACAGCACTCTATTAATGGCAAGTACTATGAGGTATTCCACTGGCAGAAAATAAAATATTTCAGTTTATTTAAATAGGTTCTAATATATAGGTTTAATAGGTCTTTAATAAATTAGCATTGAAAAGGTATGTTTTTGCCTCTCAAAATTTTGTGAATCCTTAAGCTTTAAATTAAAATATTTGGGACAACAGCTCCACCAATGACATCCTTATCACTCATTACCACCAGAGTTTTGGTGCAACTGGATTGAGTTAAGAGCAGATTCAAAAAGTACTTCAGGTTTTTGTGTCTAGTGTGCCAAAGTGGAAGAACATAATGCACCTTCCTACTGCATGTAATTGTAAATCAGGGAAAATTCTAAAACTTAATGCATTTACCTTTGGTAGGAAGTAGTAAAAGAAAGTAAGTCTGAAAACTAGATATTTTCACCAAGATTTGTATCTCTGCTCTGGGAGATAGATGAGAAAAACAAAAAGCTATAATGTTTGATCAAAAAAATTGTACCGGTCTACAACTGTATACATCCCAAATTCTTATCATCCACTGGCTGCAGCGGGGAACATGCTTAGAGGTGTTTGTGTTACAGGTGGGCTCTTTATTCACTTCTGTCTATAGTGTACTTGGTGCAGCGACTGTACTCTGTAGGCATGGTTTGCCTTGCTATGAAGTAGCAGCTTTTCTTTGTTGATTTAGCACTGCACATAAAAAAGGTTAAACACAAGTAAAACACAATTTCATTTAATTTTTTACAATACTAATTTCCTACACAAGCTTAGAAAATCACTAGACTATAATATTACATATATTAGCAAATATATTAGTATCTGGCTTTTGTGCAGTAGTGAAACCTATTATAAACAAGAGGTCAAACCTTATCCTTATGTTTGATTACTGGGGCGTATACATTCAGTGACTGTTTTCCTTGGGGAGTGATAAAAATAACGGTACTGCCAAGCGGGTTACAGGAGTGAAGCCAGTAAGTTAAAAATATTAATGTAGAGGTTTACGGAATCAGGCTTGTTTCCTGTTGCCCAGATTTCTAAATATCTAGGGAAACGGTGCAGGGAGAAGGCTGTGGAAGTCCAAGCTGTATCTTATTTCTCTTGAAAAAGCTTTACGGTTTCAGTAAGGCCATTATTTTTAGCTAGAGCTTTTACATAGAAAGACTAACTAGTTCCTATCTTGACCCTTGCAATAGACATTTAATATGATAAAATTGCTCCACTATGTGTTTTTAAAAGAACATGATGCAATGCTGTATTTTTTCCAGCACACCTTTTTCTTGATATTTTTTCATATATTGTCTCTCCTTGCTCTGTTTCTAGTACAGTTTAGTAGTTTGTTTCATTATTGATATTAAGAAATATATCTGATTGAGGTAATGAGGATTTCAAACATGGTGGTAACAAAAATCGTATTTAATCACTCACAAATAATTGTTAAGATATGCAAAAAATTGATTGAAAACCATATACTTTTAGTATAATTTTTCAGTCAGGAGTAGCTGCACAGACTGTACAAGGTTAGTCTGATTTATTAGGGTATTTAATGTGATGTTTAAGTTATTGATATACATTTTATGTGATCTCATAAAGTGTCTATGAACCTTTGGATTGATTGTTTGGGTCACTTTGATGACTAACCAGATTAGTAGGCCGACATGATTTTTAATGAACCCAGACTAATGGAGTAGGTGTTAACTTTCATATTAGCGGACAGTAGCCACATGCCATTTGAATATAAATTCATATAAATTACATCACAATATGCAAATCTGTTTTGTCATTACTGATGCAGGTCTGTGAAGCCAAACAGTACAGCAAATACTAACATTTTGCCTTTAAGTGTTCAAAAACATAAAATAAATGAGGCATAGATATTGATTGTCTTTGGCCTACATTATCTTCACAGGAACTATTAAGAAGGCTTTTTCATCTTCCTTTCATGCCTCATTTTCTCATACTATCTAATGTAGAGCTCCACTTAAACTATAATGTGCTACTGTCTTGAAAGTGCATTTTTATGGTACTAAAAAGCTACAGTTGTGCATTATGGGCTTTTCACTGCTGTTTTTATTGCTATGTTGCATTGTATAGAATAATAAAATTTTGTAGTGCGGGAGTTACTTGTTTAATTAATTTTTACTTTTAAATTATATTTTGTCCACTTTAAAAGCAACTTAGAATTCTGACTTCAAAGAAGCAGAATGTCAACAATAGCTCTGGATTTCAGCTTGCCAAACTTAAGACTGTCTGTCAGTAAATTAGAACTGTGGAACAATCCAGATTTTTTGCCTTTGTAGGTTTTACTGAAGTTTCAATACACGGCTTTTTCAACTATAATATTCCACCTGCATTAGTGATACTTTGTTTTGGTGCTACTTTCTTGAAATATAAGTGTTCTGTTGTAGTAGTGGTGAAAGTCTTGTGGCAAGGGAAATAAAAGAAAATAAAAGCATTTCATCAAAAAATATGAAAATTAGTTCAGTGTACTATGTGCATGCACTAAAATATTTGGTCAAAACTTACATGATGTAACATTCTGACTGTAGGAAGTGATAGCACTTAGCCTTTGCAGGCTATTTTGAGGTAGTCTGCAGACTATAAATTATTGCTGCAGGATCTGTAATTTATCATGCTCACTAGATACTTATCTAAAATGCCCTTTAGTGCTGGATTCTGAAGTTTGTTACTGGTCACTTGTCGGTTTTCGCTGAATTTGCAGAATATAATCTGAAGAACTCTGAAGAAGTTTTTGATGCAACATAGGACCATCATGTGGAATAAAATTCTATAAACTGACCAGAAATAAGAGATGAAAGGTATTTGAAATTCCAAATGAAATCTCTTTCCTCTATTTTTTTCCTCTTCAGAGCACAGATTTTGTGTTCTTATGTAATATATCAGCAGGTCTTCTACATAAGTTAAAAAACAAAAGTCTGCACTGTTTGGTTACACATGAGAATCTCTAGGCATCTCAGTAAGGCTTGAATTCTGAACCTGAGCCTTGAGATTTTCATGACACTTACGTCTTGGGGCATTGTAAAATCCCTGTCTGTGCACATTCCAGAGAAAATGAGGAATAAATCTTCAGTACTTCTGAGCCTTACCTGGAGCAATGCGATTTGACTTGGATAAAGCTAGCTGTTAGGCATGCAGATTTCAGGCTGCAGAACTCAGAGCATAAATCAGGGTCTCAGAAATTCAAGTGAGTTAGTTATCCAGGTCCCTGAACTGAGGAAGTCTCAAGTGCCTTCAAGGTGAAAAACCAAACCAAACCAAACCAAACCAAACCAAAACCATGAGTGGCTAATTCAATAATACCAACAAGATTTTGTTCTACATAAGCTTTCTAAGACAAAACAATGTGGGGTTCGCACACATTTGTTTTCCTATTTTTTCTCTCTAGTAATTTCATGGTTTACTTGCACGGCCATAAACTTCTTGGGTAATTTTTTTTTCATATTGTAGATCCTAAGTGCTGAATTTTGCTAGGTCTATCTAATGTATGTGAACATGCATCACAGCCACATTCTTGGAAAATAAATTCAAAGTTTTTGTTGCCACAGCAGAGTTTCAAAACTCTGTCTTTGTAAAAAGCAAGCTGTGTGCATGTTCAGGCATAATATAATAACGTATTTCTATTTTAGTTTCACAGATCCTGCTGTTGCTGAAGGTATATTTAATTTCTTAGGTAGATTTTTATTACTAAGCAACATTAAATGGGTAAATGCAAGTGTTCAAGATCCTGAGGTAGACTTCATTATAGCCAGGTCCTTCCTGACAGATTTGTGTCCAAGTTGCTAAATTTATTTAGCAACTCTGCATCCCGAACTCTTTACTTAACTGCCCAAAGAGTTTGTTTCTGCAAGTTGTATCAACATTTCTTGTCCAGCTTGCAGTGAAACTTGAAAACAATCATTAGCCTCTTAATGTCAAGTTATGTACTACCTCAGCCACCTCTTGTAGAACAAACTGATATACTTATTCCAGCCCTTATGTGTAGATCACATTTCCAAACCTTTCATAATTCTTGCTTCTTTCTTGGATTCTCCTTATCTTGTGTACATTTTCTTGAGAGTTTAGCATTTTTAATTAATATCCGCTCTCAGTGTGTAAAAATATTGGCAACAAAAAATTTGCAAATAAAAATATTAATACCTACATATAAGTTATTATATTTAAGAAATAAATATAGCAGAAATGTAATATACAGAAATACTTTCAGCTCTGCTTGTTAGAGGAAATTTAGGCAACTGGAGAACAGAATGGAACTGAGCTGGAGGTGAAAACTTGCAAAAGTACTAATATAAGAAAGACCTATTCTAAGAATATAGCCTGTCTGAATGAGTATTTAATGCATAGCAAGTTGAAGCTAGAACTGTAAAACTGTGAAGTAGCCTCTATGTTGGTACTTACTAGTAAGATTGTTGCATCATTGAAAATAAAGACTCCCACGAAACAGACAAAGGAATAATTACTTGGCTACTGGTTAAGGTGCCTGGACAAAAATTCCATCTTTGGTACGAAAAATATCAAAGATGAAAAGTTTTGTTATTATTAGTGAATTGCTCACACACACACACACACACACACACCCCCAAACTCTAGGGATAAGAACGTTTTAGACTCTGGATTAAAATTACTCAAGTTTTTTCTTGAGAAGATTATCTTAAAAAATAAATAACCTTTCAGATCAGAAATACAGATTTTCAACACTTTAAAATGTGAGAACAAGGAACAGTCTAAATTTTTTTTCCACTTTGTAAATAAAAACTAGGTATGGAGGAAAAGAAAGAAAATTCTGTGTGCTTTACAAAGTCATCCTGGGAACAGGCTGATACGTAGTAATCAAACGTTTATTCAATGGTGACT
This sequence comes from Numenius phaeopus, assembly GCA_030770645.1. Lineage (NCBI taxonomy): Eukaryota > Metazoa > Chordata > Aves > Charadriiformes > Scolopacidae > Numenius > Numenius phaeopus. The sequence continues at coordinate 521,491 of JARKVS010015473.1, read as the reverse complement.
GTGATGGGATATCCTAGGCAAGGCAAATTGTACTTCTACATGTGATACCTCTGTGTTGTCTGAAATCTGGTGTTGAAAAGGGTCTGTGTTGCAACTGATTCTGTATGTTTGTGTAGGGGTTAGGAAAATAGAGATTACTCCACTGGGAGTATCTGATATTGATAAAATGCCAGCTACACTGTATATTGATCAGTATACTGTTAAATCTAACTGGGTTTTAAATTTAAAATCAAAACATTCCTAAATTAATCCATTAGCAATACACTTAGTACTAATGATTTGTTCTACACGTTTTTAAACACCATCACAACATATACAAAACTTATACCCTAGAGTAAGTGTACGTACAGTGTCACAGAGATGATGCTCTGTAGTCAGGGCTGACGGCTGGGTGCTCTTCAGTCATGGAGGTTGAGATGATCAGAAACACCAGCCCAGACAAACCTGGAGGGTCTCAGAAGTTGCTTTCTTTACTCAAAAAAATTGGTGGAAGTTTTTATTTATTATTGAATAACTGCGTTGATGTGCCATCAGCAAATTGCCAATAGGCTGGAAACTAGGACAACACACCCCCACAGAGAAACAAGGAGTTGAAATTGCCAGGAGAATGATCTTTTCATTCAGAGACTTCAAGCATCAGTATGTGAAGGCATATGTTTGGTGGTGAACTTCTCCTTTTTGATGCTTGCATTAGTTGTCTTGTCGTTAATATGAAATTTTTATCTCAGAAATTATTGAGATAACTTTTTACTAATTAATTACTCTTCTGCTTATGTTTTGAGACATGTATGGAAAGCCAAAAATCTCAAAATTTTACATTAATCATTAGTCACCAACAGTTTAATATCAGAGTACTCTGATATTTATCTCCAGGATACAATTCTGCTTTTCCTTTCAGATATGCTATCATTTAGTTGATAAGATGAAAGAAAGTGAACATTGGAAGAAGGGTGAAGGTCTTCAGAGGAAAAAAGTAAAAATGTTATGTTCAGGCTAGTATCTTTGATAGAGTCCTGAAGATGAAACCTGACATGTAAGAAGATAAGGATGATACAGAAGGATAAAGAAGTGTAATCCTGAGCACTCCAGGTAGACAAAGGTTGGATTTTGAGCTTGAATAACATAATAGGACGGTATAAGGTAGGACAGTACAAGATAGGAAAATACAAGAAAGGAACTGATAAATACAAGTATGTGGTTGGACATTAAGATAGACTTGAGCACAATTCAAGAGTAGTAGTGGAGGGGGTGAAAATAATCCACGCTTGAAAGGCAATTTTTAGTTACTATGACAGATCAATGTCATATTCTCAATATTGTAATTATTATAATTAAAATAATTACCAATCTAAGACAACAGCTCTATCTGAAATAATCTTTAGCTTTTGTAGTTCAATGTGATTAATTTATCATATTTCTCTGTGCATGAAATGTAGGCAGAACTGCTACCCTGACTGCAGCAACTAATATAAAACAAGTAGTCTGCTCAGAAAATCATTGTTGCACAGCTTAAACTGATTGAAGTCTAAGACATCCCTGAGGAAAAGCTTTTGCAAAAATGCTCTGTTATCTTTCAGAGTTGTCATTGTGGGAAATATCAGAGAAGCAAACATGAAAAATAAAAACTGTAAATGTGAGGTAAGCTTATTTTGTGCAATGAACTACTTGGCAGTATGAGCTGTGAATGAGTAGAAATTTCTGCATCTGTCCCGTCTACCTTTTCCCCAGGGACAGAACAGTGCCTGCTTATGACTGCCTCCAGTGAGCACCCCACACTTCACCATGTCAGAAACTCAAAGAGAATTTTGCAGCATTTGCACTTTCTCTTAGCATATTCCTAAGTAAAGATGCTATCACTTGGGATAAAAATAATACACTTGTTGAGTAAATAAGTGGTAGATGAAAGGCAGCCCCACAATGAGTAGGAAGGAGAGGGTCTGAAATTTTAAGAGGGCTGAGATAAGCCCTGATTTAACATTTTCTGAGATTATTTACAAAGACAAACATGTGTAAAACTCAAGTGCATTTTCGCATCTAACACTGATCAAACTAGAAAGGGCAGATTTAACATGGTTGCTTGCAATTTTGGCATTACTAAGAACAATTCTAGGTTTTTGGTGTTTTGTGGTTTTTTTTCTTCCTCAGTCTCCCTAACCCAGTACCAGCAACAGTAAAAATTTATAGTTGAGTTTAATACCAATTTTGTGGAGTCTGCAAGCTCTAACAAACATATTTTGTTAGATCTTTTATTTAATACAAGACTTCAATTGCACAGATTCATGCTGTATCTGTCTGGCTGTCACACCAATATCTTGTTGAGTGCTTGCTGCAACTTGTCAGATTCTTCATTTCTTTATTTATATTGGAACTCATTTAGTTTTATACAAAAGCTCTTTTCAAAATGCCTGTAGTACACAAAAAAGCACTTTATCAACAGGTAGTCTATTGCCTTGCAGATGTGAGTTTCAAGAAGCGTCCTTATGGTGTAAGAATGTAATCTATTAGAGTGATAAAGGTTTCAAGGAGAAGCAATCTTAATCCAAATAAAAATGTTTTTTATTAAATGTATCTGGTTGTCTAAAGATCCACTAGCATGTGTCCCTGCCAAACACTATCAACAAAGACTACTTTTTCAGACACCTTTACTGCTTGTTTTTCACTCTCCAGAAACAAAAATCCCAACAACTGATGCATTAATCCCATGGACAATTTTCTTGATGCTTTCTTGTTTGTAACAAGATTATTGTCATATCAAGTAGCAACTGGCTTTTTAGAATAAGAAATCACTGGTAAGGAGCCACTGTCTTTCTCAACTGAGAAATAATAAAAATACAGTTGCAGGTAATGCATAAAAAAAATTATTTGGTGCTTATGGGAACTATTGCTTGCTTGACTCTTTTCAAGCTTTAGGTTTGATCCTTCACTTGTACTCAAAGAAATCATTGTTTATTATACCCAGCACCTGAAAGCCATCTGATTCTTATATTAAAAAATCAATGGGTGCCTACCTGTGGTCAATTTAATAAAATAGTTTTCAAGGCCATTGCCTTTAGGATCTTTATTGCATCTTGTTAAAGTCAAAACTTTATTTTGCATTTCAGTGACATGTAGAGACAGCATCTTGTCCTTTCAGCTGAAATGTATACATGTGCACAGCGTCCTTTTAGAAAGTGTACCATCAATATCTTATGTAATCAACATGATCTTTTCTGTTAGGTGAAAGAGTGCTCCTTTTAATGCATACATTTTGACAAATCAATTAAGGCATTAAGACTGGGGATGTCAGGCTGCAGATACCTGCAGGTCTGTTAACTGGTTAATAGCTTAATAGTAGATCTACTGGTGATAGCTGCTGTTTATGCAGGTGCTATCTCATTTTCTCTGCAGCACACAATTAAAATCAAGCCTGAACATTCTTTGATTACACTGAGAAAGTATGTTTGTCTATAAATAGTCCCTTTGAAATGCATAGGTGCTGTTTAGTGAGTAACATAGCAGATTGCCTCTCAATATTGCTTGTTGCCATAGGACGTACTTGCATTGCAGCATAAAAACTAAAATCATCAAAATTTCAAATTTTGGCTTTGGATTCAAATGCTTATCATGTCCTCAGTTTTTTTGCCACATTAGTCTATGGTAAGATATTTCTAACTGCTCAGCTGGAAAAATACCTATATTATGTAACAAAAACGTGGTTTTCACCATAAGAATTTCTTTATTTGCTCAGACCAGATGTTAAGCTCAGCAGTAGTCTGTTTCCAGCATTGCTAAGAGAAAGTAAACCCTGTAGATTGCAGAAGTGACAGTTTAAAGACCTGAGCTGAATGTCACCAGTATTAATAGTCAGAAGAGTAGTCAGAAGAATATGGTGTCTGTATTTGGTCCTTGTTCATGAGCAGTTTTCTTAGTTCTTAATCAGTGATATCTTTACATCTTTCTGAAAAAAATCTGAAATAAGCTTTCCTACTGAGGATCTGTGCTGCTATTGGGTTTTTTCCTCTTAAAAAAAAAAAAAAAAAAAAAAAAAAAAGGAGAGGTGAGGAGGGGAGGGGAAAAAATTCTTGTAGTGCCAGTATATACTCTCATTCACTTAAGATACCAAAAACTCTCTTTTATCTCATGAATTAAATCTGAGCTCTGCTACTAGATATATTTCTGGAACAATTGATTCTGGGTCCTTTTAAGTAATTGCAATTTATACTACTACTGTCTCTTAATTCTACTAAATTGTGTTCACATATTAGCAAAAGATTTGGATCTTTTTCTATTTGCAAGACTTGTAGTAAGTGTACCCAGGAAGAAATGAGTATTAATTGGCCTCAGACACATGTAAACTGGAAATTAATATGATAAAAGCATGGATTTGGAACAGTGTTTCTATTAGTCCTATTTGTCTGGAGACACCTAGGTTAATATTTAGCTATTTATATATAATAGTTACACATATATAAAAATATATAAATATTTAGATATCCTCTTTAAGGGGAACTGATTTTGAGAAAATGTATCAAAAGCCAATGTTTGTGAAAGAGATTGTAGAAAAATAGATTAAAAAAAATTATTTAGAAGACGTGATATTGACAGAGCTAACAAAGTTGCTGAAATAGGAGGCTGCTTAACTACATACCACGGTAATAAACCAGCAGTGGAGTAACAAATAAATCGTATTCAGCACTAGAGTATCAGATCTATCTTTCGTATAATCATAAACTATACCAAAAAGGAATACATCCTTTCATAGTCTAAATGTGATTATACAAATAGCATAAGATAGGTGAAACGAGTTATAATTGTAGAGTAAAATGTATTTGGAGAAACATCTATCTTTCTATGAAAGAAGTCATGGTTTCTAAATTAGACATTACCTAAAACAAAGATCTCTCATACATTAGCTCTGATTACTAGCAATAAATGATTCTGATTTGCTTGTTTCATTTCACTTTTTCCCCATTCTTTCTACTAAAATTTGACTACCTGATTTCTGAGGCTTCATTCTACATTGCATTTTAAGTAGTAAAACATTTAGAAAACAGTAGAAGGCATCTGCTTTTAATAAGAATATGCTTTTGTGAAAATTTTGGCCGTCTCCAGGATGGGGTGTGTCAGAGGAGGATTGGGGGGAGTTTCTGTTTTATTTTTAGTGACACGTACACACTGAAATCATGCTATACAGGTTGTACAAATTGAACTACTATGTCTTGTATATCCTTGCTATACCATGCTTCCAGGATATATCTCAATTTTCTGAACTATTCTTTACTTTGTGAATATCCCTTTTTTTGTGTAGATACTGGCCCACGATCAGGGAGCATAGGAAGACAAGTTCTCCTACAGTCTTGACCAAGATTACTCTCAGTAAAGAACTAAAACTTGGAGTCTCTTTCTTCCCCTTTCCCAGTGAGACAATAATTTATGATTGATCCTACTCCAATGCCAACAAATGGGGAAAGAAGCCAGAACTGAGCTTAATTCTTCTTATCCCTGTTTTTTCAGCATGAAACAATACAGGATGATAAGTAGACATTTATGTTTGGCAGATCCAGTTTAAATCTTTTATCATAGGTAGCTCTGTATGCACAGTCCAGAAGTGCAGTTGTTGAATCTTTTGAGGTGCATAAATATTTTAGAAAAAACTATCAAAAGTCTTAGTTGCCTCTCCCAAGTCCTTAAAACAAGTACAAAAGTTTAAATGCATCCAGTTTGTGTTCATTTGTGTTCTGACTCTGGAGTTGTGAAATTAATTTTTTCTCTTCTTCCAAAGTTTTAAAATAGAATTCTTTTATTAATAAATAAACAAGATAATTTTCCTAGCTGAAGACTCTCTGGATTAAAACAAGTTGAAACTGTAACTTGGTACATAAGGCCATTATTTAGGTATGTGAGGAAATTGGAAGTAGCCAGATGTTTAAGGCACAGTCATTCACTCTTGTGAGAAAATGTGATTTCAGAGATTTATACTGAGAAAGCAGAATGGCTTAGAAAAATGGTTGCATGTTTCACAAGACAGGACTGAAATATTTAGTATTTCCATTGAGGAGCAGACACTCTTATGAGTTAATTCTGAGTTTGCAAAGAAAATCTGAAATGTCTGAAATAACAGTAAAGCACATAGCATCAGTCACAGGTGGTTCTCAGTAATATCAAAAAAAACCACCAACAACAAAAGTGGCACAGCATGAATTATGTCTTTCTTTCTCTATCCTTTTCTTTCATCTCCTCTCAAATAGATCAGTTGTATTGCCTTAAACTGAAAGAGGAAGTCCATTACCACTCTCTCAGTGATAATTCAGTCCAGAAGCATTCTTGTACCCATTCTCATTGAACCTCTCTCTTTCTGGCCGAGCTCTACTCTCAACTTTGATGTGTCTGGGTTAAAAGTGAAACCATTGAAGGGGTTTTATCGTAATTTGTGCAGAATTAAGGTGATATAAAATTAAATTGGTAGTCAAAAGTTTGCCAATAGGGTTACTGGGATATTTCAAGAATAAATCAATATAACTCTATCCTACTCCTCTGCTGAGGACTAAAACAGATCCAAGATGATGTCCATTGTCTCCAGTAGGAGGTAGCAATGCTACCCTGTCACCTCTACCAAATAGATAGTATATGCTGACCTCTACCTGTTCTTGTGTTTCCCGTGAAGCATATAAAATGTTGGGGATACAATTTTTCCTTTTTTTACGTATGTAGGAAGTTAATATTTGCCTCTCGGGGTCACCTTGACTGACTCTTCATCTTCATTAATAGCTGAATTTAGCCTGTGCTCCTTGGCTTTTGTCAAGAATTCTACAAAATATTTTAGAAGTCAAGTGGGTATTCTTATAGCCTTCCTCAATAATGTGCTGTCTGTATATAATGCAAGTTAATATTGGAGTACCACTTAACAGTGCACATCACACAACATAATTCCTTATAATAAATTATCAGGAACATTATTTAAAAACACATTCTGAAAAGAAAGTAGTTCATTGAACAGTATGGAAGTTGTCTAGTGTTCCTTATTTATAACAGTAATAGAACATTCTCCAAAACTAGTCATGAAACAACACAGAAGTTATTCTCTTAGTGTTCATACCTTCTAAGTAGATACTATTAAAAATATCCAGTCTTAAAAAACATCGGATTATTCATTGACCTTGCAAATATCATTCATTATAATAAGGATGAAGTGACTATTTCGCTGGCTTTAAAAATAGTTTACAGGAAAAGCTTCCTGTCATATAAATTTGTACTAGGGCAAATTTTAACTGAGTCATTGTATCAAGATATAGAAGAAGTAATGTCTAAAAATGGATATCCAAAACATTTCATGTACTGAATTGCAAGATTATGACTGTTGCCTCTTTCCTTCTTCATGTTTGAAATTGCATTAAATTAGAGATAGCAATAAGGTAAGAGACAAGCACATAAGACAATTAATTCCTGAAGAGTAATTCAAACCAAATAAATTGGGGTTAAGTTGCCCTTATAAATTTGTACAAAGTGGAATTGCTAAAATTATAACTCTCAATTTCCTTTTTGAATTAAATGTGTCATGGAAACATATTTTTCAGTACTTAGCTGAACCAATCATTGGTCTGAATTTCCCTGCACATGAAATGGGATGTTGGTTGAGACCTCCTCAGGTGCTGTCCAATCAGTTCTGTGACTCTGTAATTCTTTGCAGAAAAATTCAAAAAGCCTGATACTATTGGTCCAGTTCTCAATGTCAGTCACAATCCTATGGCTTTAAAAAGCTGCAAGACAACTGAATGTAAGAAATGGATAGTCCTCTCATATAAGCAGTTATCTTGACTGAGAGCTTAAGAACAGAAAGTCGAGAACTAGATTTACTATTAATCTTCGTAGAAGGAAACTTCAGAAAGATATAGGTGAGTTTTGTGATACTTAAGTCAAGCTTTTTTCAGCAAGTCTGCAATTTACAAGTGCACAGGTAAGAACGCACCTGGAGAAAAATGTAGCATTACTTATCTCATGTTTATTCACCTTGCTCCATGTGTAGATCTCAGCTTGTGCAGTTTTCCTGGCGTTATGCAAAATGACTTTTGCAAAACAAAGAAACCTTTCTCCCTGACTTTTCTAGTAGCTCAAAATGAAAGTAAACCTAATTAATCTAAGCCTGTCCAGTTAATGTGATAAATCAATAGCAGATTATTCCAGGAAAAAAAACATACCAGCTGGGATCTTCTTAAATGACTTGTCAGTTTAGTATTAGTTGTTAGTGACCTATTCCAATTTTGTTCACCCTAGTGCTTCTCAAAACCAAACTGGTAGAGGCTGTTTCAAGTGGAGAATCCAAAGCAGTCACTTTATTTTAAAAGAAATATCTTGAAAATAAGTCATTATTTTCAGGCCAAACCCTGACCTAGGTAGAAACTACGGAAGTTTACTTTCATTTCCTAAACTAAAAATCTGGAGCATGTTTCTCTCTTCCTACTTTTAACTTTAGGAATGATACTACAACTGATTATATAATGAAAAGGAAGAGGATTTTTAGTGAAGAACCATTATATGGTGGATTTCAGCTCTCCAGTGCTGTCTGTTTCCTTTTAATTGAAAAAACAAAACAAAACAAAACAAAAAAACAAACCAAAAGCCATGTTTTGTTTTGTTTTTTTTTAATCAACACATGAATGTTATAGTGCTTTTTAAGTTCTTCCCCAGGTAATACAAGACTGCAAAAACAGCAAGTAAACTTTGGAAAATAACTGAGACATAAAGCACCATCTGAGTGGTGTGGTTGACATGCTGGACCAGAGGGACCTAGACAAGCTTGAGAAGTGTCCCCATGTGAACCTCATGAGGTTCAGCAACACCAAGTGGCAGGTCCTGCACATGGCTCGGGGCAACCCCTGGCATCGATAAGGCTAGGGGATGAAGGGACTGAGAGTGCCTCTGCACAGAAGGACTTGGGTGTACTGGTGGATGAAAAGCTGGACATGAACTAGCAATGTGCGTTCACAGCCCAGAAAGCCAGACACATCATGGGCTGCATCAAAAGAAGCATGGTCAGCAGGTTGAGGGAGGTGGTTCCGCCCCTATACTCTGCTCTGGTGAGCCCCCACCTGGAGTACTGAGTCCAGCTCTGGGACATTCAACATAAGAAAGACACAGACCTGTTGGAGCAAGTCCAAGGGAGGGCCACAAAGATGATCAGAGTGCTGGGGCACCTCTCCTGTGAAGACAGGCTGAGAGAGTTGGGGTTGTTCGACCTGGGGAAGAGAAGTCTCCAGGGAGACCTTATTGCAGCCTTTCAATACTTAAAGGAGGCTTGTAAGAAAGATGGGGACAAACTTTTTAGCAGAGCTTGCTGTGATAGGACAAGGGGTAATGGTTTTAAACTAAAAGAGACAGATTTAGACTAGATATAAGGAATAAATTCTTTACTGTGAGGTTGGTGAGACACTGGAACAGGTTCCCCAGAGAACTGGTAGATACACCAACCCTGGAAACATTCAAGGTCAGGTTGGATGGGGCTCTGAGCAGCCTGTCTAGTTGAAGATGTCCCTGCTCATTGCAGGGGCGTTGGACTAGATAATTTTTCGAGGTCCCTTCCTACCCAAACCTTCTATGATTCTACGGCTTATCCTTACAAAAGATATTAATGCATGTCAGGGTTTACCTCCTACCATCTACGTCTACAAGAGTTCTAAAGCTTCCTTATTATTTACTTAAATTCATAGAGGGAAACTGAGGAGACATACTATGTAAATTTAACAGCTTACACTGAACTGTTTTTCTTTTTTATAAGTGCTTAAGCTTAGTCTAAGATGTTCTATGTACTCAGTCTCAAAATGTAAAAAATAGTGAAAGGAGAACATGATTTATCACATCGATCCACTGAAAGTTTTCTCACCCTGTTACTCAAGTTATTTTATCTAAAGATTTGAATATAATTGCTTTATTTTATTTTATTTGGGTTTGGTTTTTTAATTTTTTTTTTTGTGTGTGTCTTTGTTTGGGTTTTTTTTGTCAGGTTGATAATAAGTTAAGCAGTCTTGAGGAGAAAAGTAGTGGAAGACTTTCACCACAAGTGTGAGCAATGAGCAGTTTCAACCTGGTAAGTTTCTCTTTTGTTTTCACTGGTAATGGGTTTTCCCATCCATGTTCTCTTTTATGCTTGTTGATTATCTCAGCTGATGTTGTTTTTTATTCTTAATGTTATATTTCTGTGTTAAATGTCATAAACTTTGCCTCCTGTGTTAACAAAACATGAATACTCAATATCTCATTATCTCTTTGAGATGCAGTTTTGTCATGGATCCAAGTATTTTCAGTCACCAGCCAATGCAGTTAGCAGAGAAAATTATTTTCTAATCCTTTAACTACGTACAACATACTCCCAAATTTTGTCCACTCTTGTCAGGACTAGATGTTTCAATGTCAAGAATTTTATGAGCTGAAGGGTCTGCCTTTGAAATGTTATTTTCTGCTTTATTCTATTGTTTTAAAATCTAGAGAAATACACTTGTGAGTTTTAAAAACAGTGTCCTAGGGGTTCAAATTGTGTCTTTTAAAGGAATTACTTACTCTAGCCTTATTCTGAGAAATGCTTGCTTCAAGTGAGTTGACCTTTTATGAAAGCTATCTGTGAATTTTTTCCTCCCTAGACGAAAGGGAGGAATTGCAATTTTAGCAGTGCTGTCTCTTTTGGGAGGAAAAGTACTTAGAAATGGTTAAGGACAATAGCCTCTAAGCCCCCAAAGGGAGTTGAACTAGGCCTGCTGTTGTTTATACACTGGCATATCAGCCACACACACAACCTTTGGCTAATAAAGCACTGGGAAGTAGCAGGATAGTTTTAGAAATTCAGAAAGAATTCAGATGAGCTGCACCGTTTAATAGAATAACATGTTCAAATTTATAACCTGAAAATATTTTAAAATCCCTGGTTTCAGAGACCTGGCACAGCATAAGGCCTTATGGCCTAAGAATGGATTTATAAATATATCAATTTTATTAGTAAAGAAATATGTAATGAGGAGCTGTAGACTTATGTCAGGACTGGTCTTATCTGATCTCCATTTTCATGTATATGTGTAAGTATATTCAATTATATAGCTTCTGTTGATAAATGGATGATCCATATCCTTTATTTAAAGGAAACACAATAGTTTTCTGAGTTTAACTATGCTGTCAGTACTGACAATTCATTAGTACTGTTTCATCATTGTACTGACTTTGAAAGTATATCGGATAATAATGAAGTGAGACCCCTCCCTCAAAAAATGAAGTTCACTTACTCTGTCTTGTGATCAGTGATAGGTGGTAGAGATATCAAAAATGTTAATAGAGAAACACAGGGAATATAGCTTTATCCTTCAGGAAGGATATTTCTTTTCCTGTAATATGAATTTACTTGGACTGTTGAATTCTCCAAGCTGAATGATAAGTCCCCTGGTATTGTTACACCTATGCTGACTCAAACCCACTTTCTGTTCCTATAAACACAACCACTGTCACATTTTAGAAGCACCCTGAATTTTTTCTAGCTTGCAAAAATCCCACTTGCACTACATAGAGATATTTAAAATTTGTCTTTTTCTCATAAATTTGTAAGGAAGATGCTAATTCTGGGAATTAGCAAATATTCAGTTCTTGCACATAATAGAGGATGGTCTATTACGGGCTCCTGCAAAAGCTATTTTTTGGTTGGATGTATTTGTCTTGGTCTGTTTCTCCATGTTTGGGAGTGCTTTTTCATCCAGAGTTTAGACTTGCCCTGGAACTTGGAATTTTCTTGCCTTAACATAATCAGGTAGCACAAAAATATGGTGTTTTCCCTTCAGTGTATTTGAATTCCCAGCCATTCAGACCTCCTTGAAGCTTCTTAGCCTCCAGAAAGTGAAAATACATCTAGATAATATCTTTGGAGAAGAAGGTGACAATTGTAGTTCTGTTACACAGAAGATATAATTTTGCATATATTTACCTGTAGCGTATGAAGGCACGGACCCCGGTCGGAGGTGCAACCAGAATCGTTTATTACAACCAACACGCAGCTTATATAATACCAAATATCTTCTTTCCCAGACAACACACCCCTGCAACCCCCAACTGCAAGACGGGTGGGATTCCCCTCAATCATTAGGGTCGTTAGGCGCTGTTTGTGGGTCGTCCCCTGCCAGTGTTCCTGATGCTTCTGTGCCTTCTTCTGGCCTTGCTTCTTCCACAATCCTGTTCACCCACATTCACCTGCATTCCTCACTTTAGCATACATCTAGAATTTACCTTTCAGAGTTATTTTAAGGGCAGCTTTAAATATTTTAATCTTGAATTGCTTTAGTCTTCTGAAAACTTTGTGCCTTCTGCCATTAGACGAAATTAGTGCTTGGGTGAATAATAATAATAATAGCATAGCAATCTTGATGTAGCTGGCTTTCTGCTTTGGTTCCCATTAGCTATAAGAAGATTTTTATTTGGTTGCTTGGTTTTAATCCATGAGGGTGATCAGATCCTGAAGCAGTTTGACCAGAGAGACAGAATCACAGAATATTTTGGTTGGATGGGACCTTTGAGATCATCGAGTCCAACCAACAACAAAAAACAAACAAACAAACAAAAAAAACCCGAACAACAACAACAAAAAAACCAACCCAAAACCCAAAAAAACCAAAACCAAAACAAAACCCAAAAAATCCCAGAACACCAAACACCAAAACCAAACCAAAACAAACACCCACAACCACACACCACCCCACCCACAAACAGATGCAAACCAACAATCTCGGGCACTAGAGCATGCCCTGAAGTGCCATGTCTACACGTTTCTTAAATACCTCCAGGGTTGGTGACTCCACCACCTCCCTGGGCAGGCTATTCCAGTGCCTGACCACTCTCTCAGTAAAGTAATTCTTCCTAATATCTAATCTAAACCTCCCCTGCCGCAACTTCAGACCATTTCCTCTGGTCCTGTCGTTATTCCCTTGGGAGAAGAGTCCAACACCCACCTCTCTACAACCTCCTTTCAGGTAGTTGTAGAGGGCAATGAGGTCCCCCCTCAGCCTCCTCTTCTCCAAACTAAACATGCCCAGTTCCCTCAGCCTCTCCTCATATGACTTGTTCTCTAGACTCCTCACCAGCTTGGTGTCTCTCCTCTGGACACGCTCCAGCAGCTCAATGTCCTTCCTGTAGTGAGGGGCCCAGAACTGAACACAGTACTCCAGGTGAGGCCTCACCAGGGCCGAGTACAGAGGCACGATCACTCCCCTGCTCCTGCTGGCCATGCTATTCCTGATACAGGCCAGGATGCCGTTGGCCTTCTTGGCCACCTGGGCACACTGCTGCCTCATGTTAAACCGGCTGTCCACCAACACCCCCAGGTCCTTTTCTGCCGGGAGCTTTCCAGCCACACTTCCCCAAGCCTGTAGCGTTGCCTGGGGTTGTTGTGACCGAAATGCAGGACCCGGCACCTGGCCTTATTAAACCACATCTCATTGGCCTTGGCCCATTGATCCAACCTGTCCAGGTCCCTCTGTAGAGCCTTCCGACCCTCAAGCAGATCAACACTCCCACCTAGGTTGGTGTCATCTGCAAACTTACTGAGGGTGCACTCAATCCCCTTATCCAGATCATCAATAAAGATATTAAACAAGACTGGCCCCAAAACTGAGCCCCGAGGGACACCACTGGTGACCAGCCACCAACTGGATTTCACCCCATTAATTACAACTCTCTGGGCACGGCCATCCAGCCAGTTTTTTACCCAGTGAAGAGTACACTTGTCTATGCCATGATTCGCCAGCTTCTCCAGGAGAACGCTGTGGGGGATGGTGTCAAAGGCCTTACCAAAGTCGAGGTAGGCAACGTCCACAGCCTTCCCCGCATCGAGAAGGCAGGTCATGTGGTCATAGAAAGAGATCAAGTTGGTTAAGCAGGACCTCCCTTTCATAAAGCCATGACTATGAGATCTGTGTCCTTGGAGGTGCTCAAGAATACACTGGGCACAGTCCTGACCACCTTGATCTGATTAGACCTGTTTTGAGAGGAGGGTTGGACTGGATGACCTCCAAGGCTTCTTCCTTTCAAAATTATTCTGTGGATTTGTGATTCTGTGGTTAGCATTGTATCCAGGAAGTAGAAGGCAAGTCTTATCAACTGTTTTGCTTAATTTCACTAATCACTTCAAGCAATTGGCTATGAGATTTTGACTAAACTGACACGAAATGTGTATTCCCTTCCTTTTTCCTGTTACACACATTAGAATATTAAAATCTTGGTGATTATGAACAAGGTGCAGATATTGGATAGACAAGTGTGTTTCCAGTAGTTGTCTTAGAAATTTGTGAAGACATTTACTTTAAACAATTGAATATCCTTATTAATAAGAACACATTACAAATTCCTGGTTACCAACAGGTACCAGTTGGATCTAATTGAGGAGGAAAGGTTTTGAGAGTAATCAGCTTTTTATAAGTTTTCTATTTGGAGGAGTTTCTCTGGTTGCAGGAGTGCCTAGAACTAGAGTGTAGAGGACTGTAATGCTAAGTCTGTCATGTATATTTATTAATGTTTTGTATGGTCTCTTTCTGGTGAACTAGTTGTTGTGGATTTTCTTAAAATACATGTGAAGTGATGTCATTCCACCAAGTAAGCAATAAATGTTTCATTCAAACTCAGGAGCGGCAAACCCAAGTGCTTAGTAGGTTTCATTTGGTTAAAAGGTGATTGGGAGAGACTGAACTGCAAAAACTGCTGAGGGGAAGAAAGCACAAGTTGTAATATCTGTATTTGATAAAGATCTCTTTTTCTTCCTTTTGGGACAAAGAGCAAGGAAGAGAACTGTGGGGAAAAAAGAAACATAAAACAGAGGGAAGAGCTTTCATCCTGAGTGTGAGAAACAGACTCAGGAACATCCCAAGGCTACGTAGCACTGAAATGGAGATCCCAGCTCTCAGCATACAAATGGTCTGAAATCATGGATCAGCTAAGAAAAAAACACTTTCTAAAACATAACTGTTTTGATTGTTTCTTATTTCTTTCAGAACCCTTTCCAAATTTGTAGTTAAGAAAGGGATCCTTTACTTCACAAGTTTGAAACTTGTGTTTTACTTAAGACAGGCTAGTGTTTAAGGTTTTTTAATGTCATAGTGACAAATCAATATTAAGTAAGAAATTCTTGTACAGCTAGGAGAATATCAGGAACTGGTGTGTGATCCCAAACAGTCTGCAAAAATGCTCTTCAGTACTGATTTTTTGAAACACTGCGATAAGAGCAAAAGCTTCCCTGATTGGTTTTTCTTCAGTGCCACCTTAAGAAGAACAGACAATAAAGAATCAGCCTGTGACCTTATACATTTTCACAGCTAATATGTGTGTTTTCAAAAGAATAAAACAACAACAACAAAAAAAAAAAGGTGAAGAGCAGGCAGATAGGTCTCCTCGTGAAGCTTTGTTGGAGAGGCTGGTGGCCTTCAGCTGCTTATGAATAGAAGCTGAGACAGATTTAGGTTAAGGTAGACATCTTTTTTTTTCTTTTTTAATATGTAATTAATATTTCTAATCCCTATTGCCTATGGTGATGGAATAAAGCCTGTATTGATATTTTTGTACCTTGATGCAGGAATGCAGCAGGAGTAATAACGGGACACAGATGGGTATTTGAATAGTGTCATGATTTTCGTAGCTCTGTCGGCTTTATTCTGTTCACTGAGACAGAATTTTGCCCAAAGCACATACAGTGTAGTAAACATAATACATTGCATGTAATGTGAAATGTTCTTTATCTGGTTCTCAGCACAATACAATTTAACTGCAGAACTTAATAGTAATACTCAAAGCATTGATAGTGCAAGGTGATAGATTATTGGCCACATGCACAGATGGGATTTGCAGTTTAAATCAACAATAGTTTGCGTTCATTACTAATGTTTATGGTGAGGAAAGTGATTTACAAAGCTTGAACAAGCTTTTGAGAGGAATACAGGATAAGCTGCTAAATGATCTTGAAACTAAGTTTCTCCCATTGAAGAAAAAGATTTGAAGGGTTCACATCCAGATAGATCTCACCTGGTGAACATGGAACAAAAAATATTGGGGGAAGAGTTTTGGCAAGGACTTGAAGGTCAATAAACTTTTCTGTAAAATTTTTATTTCACCAAGTTGGGAACCCTAATAGCATAGATTTCCTCTACAGGGTACCCCGCATATCCAGGCGTCTCTCAGAAAAGAAGATGGTTGCAATTAACTTCATGAGCATGCAACACTCCCAACCAGACAAAACAAAAATACCTACAGAATGAAATATTCAGTTCATAGGATGAACAGTTTTGCTATAAGAACTTCAATTTTAAAACTGAAATAAGAGTAAAGAAGAAGAATGGTAAGGAGAAAGGGCTAGGTAGAAGAAATATAACAAAATTAAAGACTTGACTTAGTTTTGGTAAAGGACAAAGAAGTAACTAAGAGATTCAGTTTTGGGAGATTATCAAGGGATGTAATCCATGTGGAAAAGTAGTTCAGCTTTGAGGAGACCACATGCTCTTAGGTAGTGAGATTTTTCACACTGTAGCTGTTAGAATGGGAGTGGTTGATCAGCTACTGAAAATCTTAAACAAATTTTGGATATAGGTATTTGAAAATCAGCTTACATACTGGCTATAATCCTTTGGGAAGCCTGAAGCTGAAACCTGAGACTCCCTCTTATTTCTGTTCTAGTCTGGTTCTGACTGTCATCTTTCCCAAAGACACCTTGTAGTAACTGATGTGTAACTTTAAAAGTTACCAGTATGGTTATCTTAGTTTACAGCTGTACTTGCTTGTATTTTTACCTAAAGGAAACCAAGAAAGACTTTATGGATATAGCTTCTTCATTTCCAAGAGCAGAATAGTAAAGTACTGTCTTAATGTCATAGGTACAATGATCAAAGCAATAATTATCTCTGATATAGTTTGCCAAAAGTCAAAGGAATTTCATCAGGGATAAATCTGACCAATTACTGTTTAAAGAAAACACGGAGTAATTTGATTAAAGATTTATCATACCCCAAAAGTGATTAAGTACTGAAAAGTAGTAATCTTAAAAGCACTGCTGCCAATAAGTCATGGAACATGTGGAAAGTATTACTAATGACCATTTAAGCTCTTATTTTTAGCTACTTCAAAATATCATCTAATTTCTGTCACTTATCTTTTCAGTTCCTGCCTGTAAGAGTAAGTGTTAACTTTTTTCCTGACCTTGAACTTCTTTTGGCATTTCTGAAACACCTGTCATGTAATAAGGAATTCATTTGCAGCTGTAACAGTGATTTATAGTCATTAGCTTTTTTGCTGTCAATGTGTTTTTAAGCACACTAATTGTAATGAGAAAGAAAATGTGATCTGGGGAAACTGTTTAAGTAAATACTATAATTAAGCATAGCATATTATTTAGTTTTGTACTGTAAAATTTACTATCAGTCTCATGACCAACATTTCAAATGTATTCTAAGATTAAACATTCCTAGAAAAAACTAGAAGATTTTGCCTTAAAATATTCCTATGGTCTTTTGACATACTAAAAAGTTGTATGACATTACTCCAGCAGGCAGTATCATTAAGATGAATTCTTTGCTGCTTATTCCACACTTTTACGCTGAGAAAATAAAAGTAGTGAAGTTAGCTGTCTTCCCACAGGTACAGGCACAGTTTCGTAAATAATTTTTGCACAGGGAAGGAACCTGTCTTAGAAAGTGGTGTCCTGAGACAGGTTTTTATTTATATCTTGGCTCCTTTGTGCTGTTCTGGCTGGGAAAAGGTTCTGTTTAGTGTAAAGGGTTTTCCCAGAAACAAATGTTAATGTGATTCTTTTGAGTAATTTCGAATTTCACCCTGGCATCAGTTGTGACGAAGTGTAGATGTGACTCAACAAGAGTAAAGGTTACCAGAGCTACTGTGTCTACTTTCCTTAGCTGAAAAAAAAGTAGATAAGTCTACTTGACTATTACTATGCTAACTATATGAATGTATTTCTTCAAAATCAGTTTCAGAGGGGACAGTTTTGCAGGGCTAGACTCAGATAACTGCCTTCAGTTCAAGATCTCCTTTTATTCCCAGATTGGTAAATAGAGTGGTGTTTGATCTAACTCTGCAGTAAAGATGCATGTCCTGTTCATGGCAAAGTGTTATTTCAATTTAGCAGAAACAAGACACTTCTGTTAGGTTATTACACTTCTGCATATTAACTTGCAGAAGATGTATCTCAGCTAGTATAGGTTATCAGTTACAATGTGATTGGAGAAGCTAAGCCAATTCAGGTTAGCAGTTCTGATCCTTTGTTTTAATGTACATTTCTAGGGCTTCTTTTTTTGTGGTTTTTTTGTGTTTTTTGGTTTTGTTTTGGTTTTTTGTTTGTTTGTTTTTGTTTGGGTATTTTTGCATTTTCAGATGCTTTAAAAGTAGAACTGAGGAATCCTCTGATTTCTGAGATTCTTCATTTTTCAAGTTTGTTTCTTCATATTCATTTTCTCTAGCTGTCTTTGAGTCATTTTTTTGGCAGAGAAAGTGTTATAAAATCAGTGGGGGACAGGTTGCTATCTGATCTGCTAATTTAGTAGAGGGATGGAAAGGTGTTTTTGAGATGCTTTGCAAACAGTAGGTGTGGGTGAGTGGAAGAGTCATGAAAGACAGAGAGAGCAGAGGAGCTCAGAAAGTAGGGCAAGGGTTTTGGCAAGAGGAACTAAAACATAATACAGCTGGAAAGAGAAAGAAGACTAGACTGGTAAAAATGTTACAAAGGTGATGAGAAAGGGAGAAAGAAAAGTCTGAAGTTAAACAGTGTGTAGTGTAGCTTCAGTAAGTGGTTACTCCTTCATATTCACATGCTTTTAGCTGTGTATTAGTCCTGTCATAAATATCTGAATATCTTAGAAGCAAACAAATGACAAATTATGCTTAAGTTATTTAACAGAATTTTTCCATTCTCCTCTACTTACAAAACAGATCCAGAACAGCAGTGATGACTGTCCAACTTGTGCTGAAGCTGTAAATTATGAAAAAAACATCAGCATTCCCTTCTCTGATGACATAAGAACTTTATGATTCTTTGCCCACCATAAAAGATTTTTAGTTTTGTGACACCATGCAGATGTTTTGTTATAAAGTATTACCCATGTCAATTCTTGGCCTCTCTGTTCAACTGGTGCCCCTTTTTGGAGGAAGATTTTGTGATGTTCACATGACAGGATAATAAGCTAGACCTCCTGGGACTTTCATCAGGCCACAGAACAGTGGAGGAGATAACCTCAAGTATTAACAGTTAAGAAATATAGAGGTTACAATCTTTATGCTAAAACCACACTGAGTTTTTCAGTTCATGCACTGTTCTTTGTCAGTATTACTAGTCTTTCAGTTCCATCTAGAAGGGAGAAGAGGTTAGGAAATTCTCTGAGCCTTTCTTGTTGATCTCTTCCTCCAAATAAAGCCTTAATTAAAGCTCTGTGAAAACAGGTCTGATTCAGGGAAACTCTTGTTTTACTTTTAAGAATTTTTCCCTATTTTGCAGGGTTGGATTTAAATCTTCTTACATTATTCATATGCTTCACCATATTTTTGAATTGCACCCAGTCTTCAACTGCTTTGAAGAAGTTAAAACCCTTTAATTAAGTTCTTATGAGCATTTCCATGTGATGCATAAAGAGAAGAACACCCCCTTAGGGTAACAGCGTCCCAGGCTTAAAGGTGCTCTTTACTTATTATATATAAGGCAGATTTTCTAAGTAGTAAACTTTTTATTGTGTGAAATTACAAAACCTTTTTGCTATCTATTCTGATATCTTTGTTACTAAGAATATGCTTTATAGTAGATTAAGAACAGCAGAACTTTTCTAACTAGCTATTCAATACCAGGAAAGGAAGCATGTCTTGACCCGTGCAGCAGTAAGTTAGGGTCCACAATCATGTCTGTGCTTAACAAGTGCATAAATGTACCTCTTCTGTAACTTTGGGTTTATTATTAATTATATTTTACTGTTACTGGAACTCAACATACAGCCATAATTCCTTTATGCTTCACTGACATTTAAATACTAATACTAAATAAAAATTGGAAAAAAAAGACCACCCCATATAGATTTTATTCTGAGACAGTACCTCACTCATGTTAGTAGAAGTCATTTGTATATAGAAAGAAAAACAAAGTCCTGAGATGTTGGAGTGGGAGACGGATCCAGAATAACGATGAGTCTCAATATGAGTATGGTCGTTCTCCCTTTATTCAAGTTCACACAGAGTATATAAAGACAGACAAGCAGAGCACGCGCTAGCAACAATTATACGATTGGCTTACAGTCTCTGTTCACGCGCATAGAGTGCTCACACAATTAGTGCAGACCTCTTGTCCACGCGCAGCAGATGTTTCTCTATCTCCGGAGGCAGTACCGCTTATCACTTACTTATCATGTAGCTACTTCTTCATACTTCTGTTTCTCAAGGACAGTTCACAGCCTCCTCCGGGCTCTCATCCCTATCAAAGACTGGGTTGCTCATTGTAATCAAGTCATGCCCTTTTTCACTCAGCCATTCCTCCACACTGAGAGACTTTTATATTGCAAAGTATTTTTACATTTGAGGCCTCAGATATATGCTGCATGGTCTATAAACTGAGTTTAAGGGTGATGTACTGTTCTTTTAGAGGAGTAGATTTATCAGTTCATAAAAATATGCTACAACTTTCCCAACAGATTTCTCCCTACCTAGAGGAAATCCCGAAAAACACGGCTCAAAATTAGTAATTATGGTCCTCTTTGTAATTTGTCTTGTAAAATATTCTTGTTGAAATATGCTTTGTTGTACCCTGCCTAGATAATTCTTTTCAAAGAGAATGCTTAACTGAGTTATGTTATTAATCAAAATCTGTGCCTCCAGCAACCATTCCTACAAGAAAATAAAACAAAATGTAGAAATTGTACAAAGGAAAATGAAGCTGTAATACCAAAACTGTACACAATGCTGATCCTTTTGATTCTACCTGACAGAAAAAGCTTTATTCTTAACTCTAATGCATAAATTAGTTCTCTGGATGGCAAGATGGCAATTTTGAAGGCAATTGCTGACAACAGTGAAGATTTAAGTTTGCATTTCATAATTTAACATCCTTAATTTATCAGTAGGTTGAGAATATTATTCAATAGTTCTATATATTAAAACATTTTAATTAAAGTAACTTTTTAGTTTGCTGCCTCATGACCTGATGCTGGATCTGATTTACCAGATGGAGGAGGCATTAAGCACTTCTCACCTTGTAATATATTTGCAGAGAGAAAAGGAATATTCTCCATCTCAATGATAAACAATTAATCTTACCATTACTGGACAAAGTATTACCTTCACAAGTCAGTGTTTTCCGATGATAGTGCATGAAAAAGCAGCACTGCTGGCACAGTAATATATTGTTTGTCTAAGCTAAATGTAATCAAAGAATAAAATGGAGAAATTTGGCACTATCTGCTCCAGGACACTTAAGAGACGTGGCTCGGATGAAGCACTCTAAGTGCTATCTTCAGTATTGGCGTAATGAGGAATTTCTGTGAGGTTCTTTTATTGTTTTATAACTGGCAAGGTGTAGCGGGTATTTTTTCTGTTATGATAAAAAATATTCTAACAAACCTGGAAATACTTTTAATAGCAAAAAATATTTTTGCCCTGGTCCTTGACCCTCCTTTCTAAATAAAGCCCAGAGTGCTTTGCTTACTCTGAATTGGGCCCATGGCATACTACTGCAAGGATTATGGGAAAACCAACCTCAGAGAAAGAGCAAGAAACATTTGTTGGCAATCCGTAAGAATAACCAGCATGAAGTTCTTTGAAGTTAAAGGGCTACTGCATAAATGGAAACAAAAGTGAAGAAAGAGGTGAGAGAACCATCTCATCAAGGGGGAGAGGCCATCTGTCTGTGTGCTTAGGACAATCCTGGAAGAAGGAAAGGAGAATACCCTCTCAGGTACCCCCCCACTTGTTTGGGCATTCGACTTACAGTACAGCATACTTTTGCTTAATTAATTAAGTGCTTTCCACTACAGGGGCAGTCTGAGAAGATGCAGGTAGATGTGAGGACTGTTTTCAGCAAGAGTTAGTTTCCTGAAATCCCTTATGCTGCTGTCCATCTCTGTGCTTCTGTCAGGTAGAAGATAAGCATTCAGCAGGTTATCTGAGCCATTTTTAAGCATCCCAATTTAACTGTATTAAAACTGCCAACTGTGAGCTCTTCTCTTTCCTCTCCTTTCACTTTGTCTTAGCCCCTAATCTTCCTTCTCTCCATCTGTGGGTGTTGGCTGAAGACATTGAGCCTTATTCTTGCCACTTCTCTTAGACATTCCAAGTAAACTTTTTTTTTTTTTTTTTTAAAATGTAGTGCACTGTCTCACCAGCCACTCTTTCCCTTCTAATGGACCATATCATAATCAAAATTACAAATCTGCTACACCTAAAAGCAAAAGAATTCAATTAGCTAATGCAGGACTAGGCAGATAATGTGTAATAATTATGGCTAATGTGTCACAAGAGGCAATAAATATGGATAGTAAGACATACAACAGACATTTCCAGTAATGTGAAAGCCACTGAATATATTCCTTCTATCTCTTCTAGTTTGTTTCAGCATGTAAATTTATCCTTTTAAGGCTATGCAGCTGTTGTCAGATTAAAAATTTATCTGCAGCCTACCAAGATATAGCAGAATTTACTAGCAGTAAACTTCACAGAGAGGAAACAAATAGAATTTATAAAATCAGAATATTCATTGGAAATAATATACCACTCTATATGAATCTACAGATGTCTAAAGCATATACAAACATACCTATATTCGTGGATGCATGCATATTTGCTTTTCTGAAGGACCAGCTGCTCTCCAGGGTGATGATGTGTCTTTAGGAAGCTGATCAGAGTCCATTTCTTCTCTGCCCATTGATTGAAAGAAAAGTATAAGCAAAACAAAGGAAGTTTGCTTCTAATTATGCATTATTATGAATTTCAAATCCAAGTTAGAATTGTATCTGAAGTAAATGGGTGAAATCCTTTGAGAGTTTTTCACCAGCATGTAATTTCGTTAGAATTCATTAAATTACAGTAGAGAAAAAAGAAAAAAAAAAAAGAAAAAAAAAAAAGGAAAAGAAAAGAAAAAAACTGCAACCCCAGGGAGGCTTGTTCCTTTTAGCATTTTTTTTCCCTCCTTTGAATTGCACATTTCAAATAATTTTCAAAGTTTTTCTGACTTGTCTTTTGTGATGGTTTGTATTGCCATTGCAATACAGTTGGATCTAAAATTTCAATCAAGATATTCTCAAACTCCGAGGAGATACAAATGTAGCTTTGTATCTTATCTCTGCATTCTACTGAATGTGTTTTAGTTCTGTTTAAAATAATATATATACGTGGCTGTAAAACACTGAAGGATTGGCGCATATTTAATATTTGCTGCACTATTTAAAATGAAATCCTTCTCTGGGTCTCGGTATGCCATAGTATTAACATTTAACTGCAAGAGGTCACTAGCTTCACAGAGCTTTTTGTCTTTTTTTTCCTTCTTATTGCACTCTGGTATGTTCAGAGAACCCTGAAATTTGAAGAAGTTCTGTGTAATATTACTATTATTATTTTCTGCATTTTATTTTTTGTTTTCATACCAAATTATAATTCACCTGGAACCTAAGACTGCCGTCTGAGTCATGATGCTAATAGTGACTAACACTTGCGCAGATAACACAACCCTTCTGTAATACTGCATCTTCTAGAAAGAGAAAAGTTTGGAAATAAGTAGTCAGCAAGCATGTAACCCCACCCTACGCCCCTGCTCTTTTAGGCCACTCAGTGCTTGGCGTGATTTCCTCCCTACCTGGGCCACATAATAAAACAATGGAGCAGAACGTAACATAATGGTCTAACACAAAAGAAAGAAAAGGTGGAGAGCAACAGACCAGAACACAATGGTGTCCCTGGTCCTACCATTTGAAGATAGTAACTATAATTGATTACTCCTAACAACACAGCGATTGTGGCCACAGAGGGGAAGGATACCAGGACCCCAAGACCTAAGAAGTTCTGGGCTTGCATAACCAGTGGAAAGCACCATAATATTCCATTGCGTGAGGTGGCCCAGCGTGGAAAAGTACCTGACAAAAGTCAGTTATCTTGGGTGCTGTAAGGAGCAATACTAGTAAAGACCCTTTGAGCTCTTCTCAATTGCAGTGGACTGTGTCCAGTACCTCCCTCAAGCTGGAATGCCGCTCAGGCAGGCATCTTGAGAATTAGAAGGCAAGGGCGGTCAGCCCCTCTCGAGTCTCAATTATCACCCATTGAGGAATGCCAAGGCATTTCCTCTAAACTCGGGAAAAGGGAAATTTTAACTATAGGCTGGCCTCTCTTTCATCGACCTCTCCACTTATATGTTCAAGATATACAAATTAGCTTTATGGATGTGGATGTTCTTTTGTTTGTCTTTGCACATGTACAAGTTAAAAGGGGTACCCGCTGTCTCGTTAGAGTCGTGCGATAATCTTTGATAATAGTTCATAGACTGGTGTGTGTGTGTGTGCACTTATAACTTTGCTTATATGTATATGCATTAATTTGAGATCTGTGCTTTCCCTTATATGTAAATGTATTTGATTTGCAGCACCATATAGTAAGTTAGTGTGAGCCTTGCCATCTTTGAATCTGTAATTAAGTCACTGTTAAGTCACTGTTCTATTATTTTGTTAAATCACTTTGTAAACCTCTAAACCAGCTAATGATTTAGTGCTGCTAAAATTCAACCTCTTGATCTACCTCCAATCATTAATAAATCTTGAATCACTGCTAAATCAAACTGTGTCAAATATTTCCATCTGCTACAGTGAGTCTTTTGACAAAGTCCTCTTTGGCTGCAGATTTAAGGAAGTTTTTCATTTGCTACAGTGGAGAAAAAGTGGCTTACGTCTTTGGAATGATCTTAAAAAGATCATCTTAAAAGGGCGACCAAGGAAAAACAGGCTTTTTGCTTGTTTCTATCTTTGTTTTAGGAAAACATTTAAGTTTAGCAAATATTAAGCCCAGCTTTTGTACACCTCAGCATGCTATTTCCTTAAACTGAAGTAAGGTTGTTGAATGGGATCACCTGGCTAAACCGGTTAGAGCTCTGGAGAGAGTGGCTTCATTTGCAGAGTAAAACAATGAATTGTGAAAATTCATGTGATGGGACATCTTGGAGACAGGCATCAGTTTTGTTTTATCATGCTGCAAATTTTGGGGTACCAATGATCAGTATGGTTTTTGGTATAAGCTGGAGAAGATGAAGATTGTTTGTCTTATCACTAATCAGAGTATACCAGAAAAAAAAAAAAAAAAAAAAAAAGAGAGAGAGAAAGAAAAAATGCAACTGCCAGCTTTTTGGCACTATGAAAGTTTAAGAAACATTTGTTTGAAAGTAACATGGCTCTGCTGTTCCTTCAGGAAATATAGAGGCTCTATTGATCATTGAGGGTGAACTATTATGATGTTTAATCATAATAATAATGAGGTTTAATCAGTGTTCAAACACTGATTAAAAGTTATTATAGTTAGAGATTGGCAGAAGATAACAGACTGCCATAGGAAGGTTTAAGTCAGTTAGAAAAGATGAAAATTTTGTTTCCCCATCTCCAATGAAAAATGGGATTTTTTACAAAAATATTTTAAAAGGATTTTTTTATCAAAAAACCATTTCAGCAGTCACTTTCTGATTAGCATTATTTATAACATCATCTTAGGCAAGAAGACAGCAGTTACACACTCTTGTCATTTCTTTCTATATGGGTAATATCTATAAACTACTGAGTCTATGTCCTCTTCTAAAACTGCGTGAAGTATTATAACCTTTAAATCTCACATCCCAAATGACAAAAAAGCCCAGACAGAATGTCTCCCACATCTGTGGCAACTTAGTACAAAATTTGGCAAGAGTATTTTGACAAAGCCCTTTACTAACTGTAGGAGCTGATTTCACCTTCTTATAGTGTTTCACAAATTTTTCTCAAATTCTCATAGTAAAATACAGAAACATTTTGTCATCTCCAGTGTGTTATTTGAAGTGATAGACTACAGAGTATGACATTTTTTATACAAGTATATTTCTCCTTTGGCACTCTGGCCAGCTTCTTTTTTTTCAGGATATACTAAGGGTCAACAAATAGCAATTAACTTTTCAAATAGGGCCACTTAGGAGGATCCCAATATTCAAAATTAGACGTCTAAGTTAAAAATTCTTGCCTCAAAACGTAAATCCTTGGCTTTCCCTTGCTGCTGCTAATGTTATTAATAAACCTCAAGGCCTTAAGCTCTCTTCTCATTTATAATTTCCCTTCTTCTCCCCTGTGAAAAGTGCATTCCAGATGAATCCTCTTGCCTTATCAAGGCTATACCCACTGCATTACTTCTTTATTATAACAGACTGCAGTGCAGCTTCCATAATTACTAAAGACAGCTAGGCAGCATTGCTTAAAATTATGTGTGTGGAAACAAAGTCTTCTGACAATGTCCTACCTGTTCTCTTACAACTTTGTGGCTGCAGTACTTTTAGAATCAGGGCCGTGTTTGTTGGTGAAGTTGTTCCTTAAAGTTTCTTTTGTTTTTTCTTGTAGTGATTTTTTGGTGATTTTGGTTATTTGGTGATACTATTATTGTATGCTGCTCTAACCTCTCATTTCTCTAGGAAATGGGTATTTGAGTTAGGTCAGAAGCAAAAAGTCTCTTTGCAAGGTTTTTTTCTTATTTTGGTTGTTGTTGGTTTTGAATTTTGCCCTGATTAGGGGTCTTTTTTTTGTATGCCTATCACGGCTTGTCCGTCATCTCTTAGTCTCAGATGTCTTTCATTCTTTAGAGGTATCATTTTAAATTAAAAAAAAAAAAAATCACGTTGAATGTGGAGGATGTGTTGTTAAGCTGTGATCCCATAAGCGGCCTTTCTGCCCCTGAACTAATTAGTTCTTTCATGTTCAAATTGTGTTTTTTTCTGCACTAATACTTTCTGTATTTTAAACAGAGAAGAAAATGCAGCTTAGAACTGCAGGTGTTTTCATCTATGAAAGTGTGATTGATCTGAAAGGCATTAACCTTCTAAATGGTAGACATAGCCAAGCTAAAATTGGCTTTGGTTATCTGCAGTATTCAGTTGCAGAATTTAAAATAATCTCAATTAAATTCAAACACCAGGATCCCCATGTCTTAAAAGTGCAATTAATGTGCTTAAAATGTATCTCTTAACAGCATTTTTCTATTATACGCCCATGATTTTTGTGACTATAAAAGTAGTGAAAATAAGGATAGGCTCAAGTTCTGAAAGCACTTAAACTCTTCTTTATTAGTTCTAAAGCTGTAATCACATTAGTGTATGTGAGCCCATTTATTGTGTATGGCTTTGAGCTGTCGTGAAATCAATCATAGTTAACCTGAGCTGCAAAAGATTATAGGTGCCACTCTTGAGCAATAGCAGCATAAATACATAAGTTTCTAAATTGACAAGTTCCCTTTTCTAAATGCAAAAAAACCCCTGGGTTTAAGGTACAATAATGACATATGGCAAGTATAGAATGCCTCGAAAATATTTTACTGAGAATATTTTACTAAGAACAAGAATTTTTTACTTACCTTTTTCTTTGACAAAATTTAGCATAAAAAAACAGGATAGTCATCAGAATTAGCACCAAATTAATTTGAATTAGTTGTAAATATATTTTTCTCTTACTTTTCAGGTAATATTCTGGTCTACATACTTTTCACTAGGGAAGAGTTCTTTAACTTGATTCTTCAATGTTTAGACAACCCCAGCACTGATAATGTGTGTGAACAGGCTTTATTTTGAAGCGAATTAGTGCTAAGGCTTTTTTAACCTCATGGTTTCATTGAAAACCTTGGAAGGCTCTTTTTATTTGTTTCCAGATGTGTTTACCAGGGCCCAGTGCAGAGGTAAAGTGGATTGCAAGGCAGCTCCTCAATCTGGCCACACACGGCTCCAGAGCTCCTCTTTCAGCTGGCTCTGCCTGTAGTACCCTGGCAGTTTTTCCTCATAGTCAATTTTTTATGCCTCTGACAGAAGTTGTCCTCAGAAAAAAAAAATAAAAATTGACCCTTGACACTTACCTTGCTTGAATTCTTTCTGTTCTTTAAGAAGCAGTAGGTCTTTTCCTTGTGTATCACTAACAAAATTTGAAATCAATATTTATATAGTATTAAATTCTGATAGATATCAAGTACCCTAATCCCAAGCCATTAAATTCCATTTGCCCAGGTAATCGCTGAAGTCAGAGGGATCTTGGAATGGATTCTTTGTTTTGTTTTGTTTTGTTTTTTCTTTTGCTGCTGAGTGATCTTAAATATGAATAAAATTTCCAGTTATGATTCATAAAAACAGTCTTTCATGGGTATTTCATAAATTTAAAATTAGTTATTTCTAGTACTAACTAGGTAGTAGCACATCTGTGATTCCCCCATCTTTCCTAACTGTCATGATGTTTGGTATTTTGAAGCGTGCTTTAGTCTGAGCATTGGCATATTCCTGTATTCATTCATAAAAGATGGAATTTATGGTGAATATATAGAACTGTTTCTACAGCTGTTTCTACTACAACAGCATGCTTGGAATTTGCAAGTCTTCTTGAATGTATCAGTGGGCCACCAAATAGATTTATAATACAGTATAATTCTTTTGTTTTCTAAGTCAAATATAAATGAATGACATGCATACCGTAGTCAGATTCTCACAGCCAAATGAATTTCTGAAAGAGTGTATTTCAGTATACTCTCTGCCCTTCTACTCTGTGAAAGCCTGCATAATAAAACACGTTTCCCTTTGGGACTTGCATGCTGGTTAGCTGGTATTAGTACCTTTAAACTTGATCAGCTTTGTTTTTGATTTCTTGAGTGTGGGGCCTAAAGATGACACACGATCAGTATAATTTTATTGACAGAAGGGATTCAGGTGTTTCTGAAAAGTATAAATCCGGTGTTTTTCAGGAACAGCAGCAGCTGTTCTTGGAGGCAGCATTTCCTCTTGGAGGAGCAGTGCAAACATTTTACATTTTCATTCCAAAGATACATGAACAAAGACTCTGAGTTTGCACCATTATTCTGTGTTAGTGCAAGGTAATTCTGCATGCACTGCATTAAGAAGGACTTGCCTGTTACAAAAGTTGGTTTTGTTGAGGTTTGGGCTTCCTGACGTTGCACATTCCTGACGTTGCACATCAGAGTTGGTGGTTTATGTGCAAATATAATAAGTAGATTATTCTGGTGTACTACTTTCCATTTCAGCTTTTCTCTTTCATGCATAATTTTTGTATAAATGTTTCAATTTAATTATTGTTGGAAATGGATGAATGGCCTTAGGAACGATCAAGCAAAAGTTTAATTTAATTCAATTGCACTTATATAATATATATTACCTGTCTGAGATGATATTTCGAATACCATTTAGAACAAAGAAATGAGACAACAGTACAAAAAGACACTTGCAAAGTGAGCAAAAAGAGAAAAAATGAAATCCAGATGCAAAAATTTATTGTAATTATTATCAAAGGAAAATAACTAGAGAGACCAGTGTTTTCTCACATGCAGATAGCTAGATTTGGATGAAATGGAAAGACTGGCAGAGACCTACGACAAGGAGCAGACACCAAACAAGACAACAAACTGAAATGGTAACAAAGAGGACAATGTAACAAGATCATGTTCTGAAACTGGCAGATGATAATTGTCTGTCTGGCTTTGTTGTGACTGTGTTTCTATTAAGTTGCTTTTACCCCATCTTCCCTTGCTTATTGCCTTCTGACTCTGATCAGTCAGTCTGAAAAAGCTATAATTGCTTCTTGAATGTCCAGTTTAATTTCTGGTGTTTCAGAGAACCCCAGTTCTTGGTAATACAACAAATGGTAGTCAGACAAGTTCAGTGCACAGCCTTCTAAAATGTCCAGGGACCAAAGAGGTTTTAGTCCTTTAGAAGACAATAAAATCAAGTAAGTATGTCCAACCTGGCCACTGAATTGTGGCAGTTAAGATAAAACATAAAGGTGAAGGTGGACTGGTTTTTATGTATGAAGAGTATAGATGTCTGAGTTTCATCAGACTTACAGTAGAAGCATAAACCAGTTAGGGAATCGCACTGTTCAATAATTCAAAAATGCACTTAAAAAATAGTTAGTGGTAAGAGCATCACTTCAGCAAGACTCAGAGGATAAATTCCCAGTGAAGGCAGGGTAGATGAAGCAGAATAAAAGTATAAAAGAATTTGTCTCACTTTTTATTTCTTCTTGATGGAACTTAATGGTAACATTAATTCGTTTTGCTGATAATTTAAATGATGGACAGTTTAAACTAGTCAAGACAGTCCACTTCTTTGTCTTCTCATACAAAATGCAATGACAGACAAGTGGAGGGAAGCCATTGGGCTTTCCTGCTGTAACTCCAGAATGACTCTGGACTTTAAGATTGCTATGTTGAAATGAGGAATTTTTTTTTTTTTTTTTTTTTTTAACACAGTACAAACTTGTTAGGTGAGTCATTTACAAAAGTCGACTTTAACTGGAAAGTTCATTTCAGACGTCTTTTCTTTTTCATGCTTGTCATCTCTTCACATCTTTAATTTATAACTTAAATGTTAATATGTAGTTCCTTCCTTCATAGTACAATATATAAATTGTATAAGATGTTACATGGTTTCTGAAAAAAAAGACCATTGCCATATTCATTGCATAGTTCTACCCTGCTTTCCTGATGTGGTCTGAGGACACTATGGCTCCAGATTTGACAGGACTGTTATTTTCCTCCTAAGTCTTGTTTTTGTTGCAAGACTGGTTGTGTCAGTTTGGATGCAACTGCATGACAGAGCCATGTTCTGAGATATATTGGCCTTATTGAAAATTATCATTTCTGTGAAATATAATGTTTATTATAATATTTCATTTAAAGCATGTAATATGAAATATTATGACAATGAAATGTCTGCCATTCAACATATAAATATTTAAAGATTCCTTGTTTTGTGGCAGCAAACTCCTGATGTTGAAACTAGGAAGATTTGAAATCTTTTTCATCACTATTTGTTTCATTCTCCTATGCAGCCTAGGTTCAATTTTTGCATATAACTTACCCTGAACTGCAGTCTAATGGAACTGCTTGATTTTTCTCACATTTATAAATAATAGTTTTGGGGGGTTGTGTGTGTGTCACCTTATGCATGTAGCTAATTACAGGACATGGTGGTTTTAATTCTCATTTCTAACACACTGCTGTAGTAAAGCTTGTTTGCTAGATTTAACTAAAACATTCACAACATGAATGCCTGCACAGGGTCTTCATTTTGATGATCATTCCTGAAGCATCCCAGAAACAGAGAAAGTAAGACGGAAACAAACAGTGGCAATATAGAAGTGAAGGCATTCTACATACTTTATTTATTTATTTTTAATAACTATAAATCGAGCAAAACCTGTGACCAAAAGGTTTATTGTCAAGTTTTTTTGAATTCCAGAACACTGACTGCTTTGTCTACGTGAAACCTTTGGGTTTTTATTTCGCTGACTTTTGTATTCATCTTTGGTTCTTCTTTCAAATGCTATAATGCTAGTAGAGCTTCAAGCATAAGTCTGATAGAGGAATTTGTAGTCCTTGAAAGCAGGCCAGAATTTTGAAAGTAAATTATTTCAGGATCTTGCAAAAGTGAGTAAAATACATTCTAAACTGTGGGAGGAATCTTTATAGCATCCTTCCACGAGAAAAAAATTGTGCAAGGTTTCTCAATTTTTTCTCACTAAATCTGTGAATTCTACACTGTTGTCTGGTACTTTTATAGAGTTTGTTTGCTGTTGAATGGAAACTTGTCTCTCTCCTGCATTTCAGATTTTTCCTGTTGCATCAGAATTACAAATTCAAAACTGCTTGTGACACATGCTGATCAACTCTGTTATAGTTCTCTCCCTGAGTCATGGAATGTCTTAAACAAAAGGAATAGTTGAAAAAACATGCAGTTTTGTTCATCACTTAGGAATTACTACATTAAGAAGATGGTTAATCTAAAAAAAAAAGAGAAGTTGAAACGTGCTGTCAGCACTGGCCTTTATTTCTAATTGATACATAATAGCTGATGGAAATTGTGGGTTGTGACAGGTCAGTCTTGTCTTCTATTAACTTCTGTGAAAAATATCAGCTGGCTAGTCCTAAAAATTCAAGTCTTCTCTTCTGATCTCTTTTTTTTTGGGGGGGGTGGGTGGAGGGGAAGGGGGGAAGGTTAGACTTCTGAGATCTGACACAAAATCTTGAGCACATATTAATGTAATCATTTTTTTGGCATCTAATTATAATGAAGAAATATTTCTTTTATCTATCTGCTATGTCTTTGAATAATACTGTTTTCCCAAGGTATATAATATCTGTATTATATAATATAATGTCTGTAGTGTGAATGACCTACATTCCATGGCATATTGACTATAAGCTACATCAGATACATTCAGAGCTATTGAACAGTAACAACTTTCAGATTTATTATTACAGATTTATCACAATTTCAAACAAGTGACAAAAATTTAAATGTGGTATGATTTAAAGGTAGAATCATATTTCCCTGAACATTTATGCATTATACTTCTCAGTGTGGATATAGTCTCGGTGTTTGCTACAAAACAAAACCAAACAAAACCAAACCAGTAAAAAAGATACTTGAGCTAATTTGGTTAAAAATGGTGATATAATAGACTGATGAACTTTTCAAAGAGGAATAAAAGAAATAGTATTTTCTTAGAGAAAAGTTATGTTATATTAGTTTGAGCTACTTGAGTAATTTTATTTCTGAACTTTTTTTTTTTCTAATTTTACTATTAATTACAAGCTTTAAATTTAATAGTTACTTGGAAACTTGCACATTTGATGTTGATGTTTTAAATTTTCTCAGACTTAGTGAACACCTTGGTAGGTAGAAGGATGTTTTTGCTAACAAGTGGAACATACCTGAAAACTTGACTTGTGTTTTTATTTCTTTTGTTTTCTTTTCTACTTCATATCCTTTGATATTTCAAACAGTGAACAAATAACAGCAGTGAACACTGAAAATGTGATTTTGAAAAGTCTGCCTACAGGAAAAAAAAACCCATGGATTTTAGTATTTGACATTTCTCTTGTTTTACTTCTCAAAGCGCTTGTTGCCTCCCAGGTTTTGTATAGGCAAGACTAATTTCAGAAGTTCAGAACAATCTGAAAGTATTCCTTGGGAAAGTAAAGATCATTTGATAGAAGGTTATACACTTCTGAATCTGAACTGAGGAAAAATTACAGTTAACTGAGAAACTTTACCAGAAATGTCATGTGAAAACTGAAAAAAAAAAAAAGAATCAGCCCAGAAATAGGCATAATATTGGAAGTTATTAGTATGAAAGACACTTCAAAGCTTTAACTGAAATAAAAATGAAAGCCATCCAGTTTTATCACAGAGATTATTGCTCCTAACTTTCAGGATAGTCCTCCCCACAGCTTGCAATGCCCTTTTTTATTTTGAGTATCACCCACAAATGTGAGCATTCGTTTCCCCATTAGAAGCCAAAGGCTAAGCTATCATTAACTGAAATGAGACCAGGATTTTAGCAAAAATCCTTGCCCATATCTTGTAGTTTTCCTGTGGGTTTGGTTTTTTTTTCATTATTTCATTATTAATATCTTCATACTTAATTTTACTTGGTCTGTAATTTTCAGTGTGCTGCAGACTGAGATATCCCTGAAGAGCATTAGACACTACTAGAAGAATCTGTAGGATCAGGAATGTATTAAATTAAATATTTTCATTTTGGTTTATGTTTATGGTATTAATGAAGCGATGACACCATACATAAGTAACACCTATAAATAATTTCTCTCAAGTATGAAGTCTCCTCACATTCCTTTTAATATTGTAGATGGACTGTATCCATCTAATAAACTATTATGAAGACCAAGATAAGATTAGGCATGCTTTTTAAAAGGTTATAAAATCTTAATTTTAATGAAATACAACTAGAAGTTCAGTTTTTCAGCTTACTGGTACTTTTCTTTGTTCACAAAATTGAATTGCATTTTTAAAGTAAATTGATATATTGAGGCTGAACCTAGACAAAAATATTTTTTGAAAAGTTATTTTAAACTTTCTAAAAATGTCTAAGAAACTGTACCAGTGATCAGATTTAGCTTAATGTAGGATAATGTAGTCCTACCATACAAATGTTTGATAATATTTTTGTGTTTGTATTTAATTCATATAAGACTTTCAGCATTGAAACAGTTTCCATCTGTGAAAAAGGTACATTTTTAAGCCATTGTGAAATATAGATGCATCTTTCACAAATATGTTTTTTTTAGAAAAATAATTAATTGTTGATCTGAAAATCTGTTGTATGCCAAGCTTAAGCTAAAATTTTATAGTAGCATATATTCCTTACTGGACTAAACTTCTGACATGCATGTGCATAAGATACACAAGGAAGAACTTGGTGAAAGGCTGAGAAAGCTGTTCTTTTCTCTTTCTAAACCTCTGAATGCTGCAGAGTGTGTATTTATGAAAACATTGAGAAACCCCACCCTGATTAAAGTTAAAATTTTGCATACATAAAAAGTAATTGCAGACTAACAGAAAAAAAAAAAAACAAACCCAAACAAAAACAACAACAAAACCCCAAACCAACAGAAAAAAAACCCCACACTTTTGGTAAGCATGGTGATTAATGAAAATTAATTGTATTTTTTAACCTTGAAATTAAGTCTTTTTAAAATAGAATTGTTTTCATACCCCTTATTTCCATCCTACACTAGCAACAATTTCATTCTATGCTTTCACACTTGATGCTACGGGATGCAAATTAATAGGCAGTTGTCAGTAAATTGGTAGGTGCTGGTAACAGATTACCTATCTCCCACTCATATTAGCAGAAGGCAAATTCCCATGAAAAGTCTGCAGAAACAATTTCTGCTTTTTTCAATAGACAGTGTTGTGATCATATGCAACAGACAAAGAAAAGATTCTTAATGTAATATGTGTCTTTTCATAAAGCAGCAGTAAAGCTTACCTCCCATGTACTATTCATTCCTAGCAGAGCAAGAGAGAGTACTTTTATTGTTCCAAGCAAAATGATCCCTTTCTTTGAACTTTAAAATATCATTAAAATAAATGCTGCTAATTTTGGTTTTCTTTGTCTCTGGTAGAAAGAAGCCCGAGTTCTATTTGGCTTTGTAAGGCAGATTTTCTTGACAATGCATGTTACGAAGAGGGCAACCAAATGAGTTAGAGGGAATAGCAATGAGGTATTGGGTAATAAATGAAGGTCACCAACATTGACAGGACATTTGATATCCCATCCACAAAATTTGCAAACTATATAACACTGTCATTACAGTAGTCAGCATCATTTCCAGTATTTCCTGCCCTGCATTGTGGCAGAAAAGGTGGGAAGTTGTGAGTATGCTGGATTTCTGTCTCCTAGTTATGGTAGAAAGCTGTGGTGGACCATCACTGGAAATTTGGCAAGCTCCCTGGCCATACAATACCCAGAAATCATTACATCACATGAAATAAGCCTCATAATAAAAGGACTTGACTTGTAACATTCTGGAAGAAATATGTCTTATGAGAACTTTTCTGGGGACAGTTAGCTTCCCACTCTTCAATAGATTTGGAGTTTTGAAGAAAAAACAGAAGAGTTGTCCTACATGCTGTGGATTCAGAGGGAGCCAATTGTTGCTCTCACCGTTTCCATACAAGAAGCTGAATTACACTTCTAAGTCACATAAAGAATCAGTGATGATGGCAAAAAGAGCTTTTAAAAAATATATATTAAAAATATATATTGCAAGAGACTCCTGAATTCAAGAGGATTAATAGAGGTGGTCTAAGATTTCCAATTTTTTAGGTGTCTTTTGCCAATTTAGGATCAACTTTTCCTATTCTACTGTTTTCTTAACAGTAAAAACGATACAAAATCCATGATATGTTAGTTTTGTCCATATCTGCCTCCCAAGTAACAGTGACAGATGAACGACGCATACTTTCTGTTTTATTTCTTCATTTTCTCCTTTTCCACATATCTGTTCTGCTGCATAGGTATATCACTGCTGACATGCCCTTCTTCCATTGTTCTGTGTTCATTTTATGATATGCTTAGAAAATCTCATCTAATCAGTAATCCTGACTAGAGAAAGACTTAATCAGCAGTAAAAAAGGGGGAGCTGATTTCATGTAATCCAGGAGCCTTCTGCAGTCTGCCATTTTCAGTCACACTTTTCAGCATCCCTTACACCTAAGAATCTAGAGGCTATGTTTGCCTTTAGTGCAACATGTAGAATTATACATAAACTGTGTGTTAATCACAGTGTATTCATTCTGGCTTCACTTTTTTCCCTGAAATTCATAAGACACATACTTCATACACTCATATTCTGTGACAGAATAAAATATTAGTTCTGATATGCTTCTGGTCTTAAAAAAAAATAAAAAAAGATTACATTTTTGAGCCTTTACTGACAGTTCTCTGATGCTTATAAAGACAAATTCAGATGAGCTAGAATCGATGGTTAATTAAAAAGGTAACATCTGACAACAGAAAAATTAACATAAAATCTACAGTCAGAAGAGATTGTTTAACATAATCTTGCTTAGTGGATTTTCTATTAGATACTGTTGAGATGAGATGAGATGTAAAACTTGTGTTCAAATGTTCCCGGTGCTCTGAGGTGACTCAGAAGACATTAACTGTATGCCAGCTCTGAGGTCTTGCATGAGTCTTGCAAAGGTGATATATGTGTGGAAGCCAAGTAAGAGGAAGATCTTTTAACTAGAAAGAATTACACGGGTCTTGGAGAGTGTTAATTGAGCATCAGGTGTGTTTGCAGATCCCCTATAGCATTGTAATTGGGGAAGAGGAAATCTTCAGAATTTTTTTTTTTTTTTTTCCTAAACAGATTACAGGAATTTAGTGGCATTTGCAATTATTGACTTCCTTTAAAACAGCAAGAAAAGATCCATTTTCACTTCTGGTCACGCACAATAATGCACAGGCATTAGATCTAGTTCATAGTTAGGATTCAGTCCACAGCAACATTTTAAATATTTGTTATTTAACTCATTATATCATCATCTTGTATACTACACTGTCTATAACAAAGAATCATAGAGCATTTTTGGTATAAGAGGTAACATATCCTTTGGCAAATGTTGAGGTGATGATGTTTTTTGATATTTTATACCTCTGGCATAAGAAGTCTAGAACGGAATGAAAGAATAGGAAGCATTCTTACACTGCTTATGTGTTTGGTAATAGCCAGCATAGGCTCATGAGGGCAAAGTTCTGCTTAACTAACTTTCCTTTTATGATAAAGTCAGCCATCTAGTTGGCCAAGGGAAGCCAGTATATGTGGTGTTCTAGGATTTTAGCAAAGCTTTTGATACTGTCTCTCACAGTATCCTTCTGGACAAAAAGTCCAACACACAGATAGAGAAGTCCACAATACATTGGGTGAGCAATTTGTTAGTGGGTCAGGCTCAAAGAGTTACAGGAAATGGGGTTACATCAGGCTGGTGGCCAGTCACCAGTGGGGTTCCCCAGGGCTCAATTTTAGGGCCAGTGCTCTTTAATGTTTTTATAAATGATCTGGACACAGGAATCAAATGTACCTTAAGTGAGTTTGCTGATGATACTAAACTAGGAGGAGCTGTGGACACCCTCGAGGGTGGGGAGGCCTTACAGAGAGATCTGGATAGACTAGAGAGCTGGGTGATCACCAACCATATGAAATTTAACAGCAAGTGCCGGAATCTCCACTTGGGATGGGGAACAACAGGCTAGAGAGCAGCCATGTGGAAAGAAATCTGGGGGTTTGGGTTGATGGCAAGTTGAATATGAGTCAACAGAGTGCCCTGGCAGCAAAAAGGGTGAACTGTGTCCTGGGGTACACCAAGCACAGCAGAGTTAGCCAGGTGAGGGAGGTGATTGTCCCACTCAGCAGAGTCCTGTGTAGATTTCGGCACCTTGATATAAGAAGGACATCAGACTACTAGAGTGTGTTAGGAGGAGGGCAACAAAGATGGTAAAAAGCCTCCAGGGCAAGACTTAGGAGGAGTGGCTGAGGTCACTTGGTTTGTTCAGCCTGAGAAGTCTAAGGGGGGTTACCATCATGGCCTACAAGTTCCTCAAGTGGGGCAGCAGAGGGGGAGATGCTGATCTTCTCTCTCTGGTGACCAACAATAGGACACAAAGGAATGGAATGAAGCTGTGTCAGGGGAAGTTCAGATTGAATGATAAGAAAAGGTTCTTCAGTGAGAGGGTGGTCAGTCACTGGAACAAAATCCCCAGGGAAGTGGTTGCAGCACCCAGCCTGTTCAAGGACTGTCTGGTCAATGCCCTAAGTTATATGGTTTAGTTTTAGTTAGTTCTGAGAAGACCAGAGGGTTGGACTCAATTATCCTTGATCCCTCAATGATCCTTTCCAACTTGAGGTGCTCTATGATTCTATGATTCTATTGTACAAGCTCAACTACAGAAGAAGTATAACCTCAGGATGTTCAAAAGCAATGCACAATGTTGAAACTATGCACTCTGCAATCAAATGGGAGACCATGCCTAAAAAGTATGACCAGTTCCACATGACTTTAGTCCAACCTCAGTACAAGTCTAAATGTAGTCAACCATTTTAAAAAGGTGGCAGAATGCACTGGTGCTAGAAGTCTCCCACAATGTAGTCATTTCCACTAAGAAAGATGTTTCAGTATTGACGAAATTAAAGTTCAGACAATGCAATGGCAGCCAATAAGGAAGTGCTGTTTGCTTTTTGAGATTATTATTAGCATGCAATTGATGTCTTCTTTAGAATGAGTACACCAAATATCCATCTAAACTTTTATTCAAATGGTCTCTTTGAAGCAAAGTGCCTCCCCAAGCCAATATGTTTTATTAAAAACTTATATGAGTCTAGAGTGTGTCAAAAATATATTGCAGCAAGGCTAGCCTGACAGCAGACTGTCAACTATATTGACCTTCTATCTACTGGAGCTGATATTATTCATATTCATGGAATCACAGAATCATGGAATTGTCAGAGTTGGAAGGAACCTCTAGAGATCATCTTGTCCAACTCCCCTGCTAAAGCAGGATTGCCTAGAGCACATTACTCAGGACTGCATCCAGGCGGGTCTTGAAAATCTCCAGAGACGGGGACTCCACAACCTCCCTGGGCAGCCTGTTCCAGTGCTCTGTCACCCTCACCGTAACGAAGTTTCTTCTCATATTTGAAGAAGTTTCTTCTCATATTTGAAGAAGTTTCTTCTCATATTTGAAGTTCCATTCAAATATGAGGAAGAGAGCCCCTCGTCCTGTCACTGGGAACCACTGAAAAGAGTCCAGCTCCATCATCCTTCAACCCACCCTTTAGGTACTTGTAAACATAGATAAGGTCTCCCCTCAGCCTTCTCTTCTCCAGGCTAAAGAGCCCCAGCTCTTTGAGCCTTTCCTCGTAAGAGAGATGCTCCAATCCCTTAATCATCTTAGTTGCCCTACGTTGGACTCTCTCCAGTAGTTCTCTGTTTCTCTTGAACTGGGAAGGCCAGAACTGGACACAGTATTCCAGTTGTGGCCTCACCAGTGCAGAGTAGAGGGGGAGAATGACCTCCCTTGACCTACTGGCCACAGTCTTCCCTATGCAGCCCAGAATCCCATTGGCCCTCTTGGCAACAAGGGCACATTGCTGGCTCATGGAAAGAAAGATATAATACGGAAAACAATTGCTATTGATACCAATGGTACCCTTGCTACCAACCCCATTTTCCTCTCTTACCCGGCAACACTGCTATGGGCTTTAATGGATTTCCAGCCAGAGTGGCTGTCCAAGTACAGTCAGTAGGCAGTTTGCCATTATTTCTGCAGATTACACAATGGAATGTTATGCTTGTGCCTAATTGTGATATTTAACTTTAAAAAATGTAAAAAGCCTAAGCTTCTGCAGGTCTCTTCCTCTTTAAATACAATCATTCCTTTACTAAGCCAGTAAAAGTGAAGCATTTGCTCCTGAAATCTTTTCTCCTGAACCCGATGGTTTCTATAATGTTTACTTTGCCTCATCTGTGGTAGAAGGTGTTTCTTCTGGGAATATGCAGTATGATACAGTATACAAACATAAATGAAGGATCTAATTTTTTTAAGTTAGTTTGTGAAAAATGCACTCATTAGCAAAGGACACAACTTAAAATATCTGTGGAGTAAAGTGAAATCCCTCTGCTTTTAGCTTTTTTTTTGCATAAATCAAATTGTCTTCTAATGATTTCCCAATGCAAGCAGCTATAATACTTTTCTAGACTCAGTTAGGGAACAGATCTGGATTTTTTAGGAAGAACTCCTGTGTATTCATGCTTGTCTCACTAACAAGTTGCTGGTATTTCATTAATTTCTTTTTAAACATAAAGTACTTCACAAAAAAAAAAAAAGTGATTACATTTGTTCTCAGAACAAAGTCACCAGCAGCATTTCACATCAGTTTTAAGATAACTTGAAATTTGGTATTAGGTCTAAATTAAGGTGTACTTGAGAACATACAGTCTCAATTCATCATAGTGTTAGCTGTAAAATGTCCAATTCCTTTTGCAGATTTACTTAATTTCCTAGTTTCAGTGGTATGTTATGTCAATAAATTAAATAGGTTTTACTGTGTGTTGGAAGAAACACACTTCTATTTGTGTCAAATTTGCTATGTCTTTGAATTTTTTGAAAATTCCTTGGTTCTAATCTTATGAGTATTATATTTTACAA
Organism: Numenius phaeopus; assembly: GCA_030770645.1. Lineage (NCBI taxonomy): Eukaryota > Metazoa > Chordata > Aves > Charadriiformes > Scolopacidae > Numenius > Numenius phaeopus. Next base: position 480,758 of record JARKVS010015473.1, on the reverse strand, counting down.
CCTGGAACTGTTATCTTCTCAACACCAACTTATACTGATAGTAAAGGCTGATGATATAACAAAAGGTGTTTGTAACTACAAACTGATGAGTCTTAATTAAAATTTTAGCAAAATTTTCTGGTGTGAGCAACCTGATCTCTAAGGTCCCTTCCAATTCTAACCATTCTATGATTCTATCATTCTATGATATTTAGCTTCCTCAATGATCTATCATAGGTATTTTCAGAACTCTTTCATTCTGTGTATGACTTTTTCAATCTTGTGTCATGTTAGGCTGCCCAAAAATTCAGGCACCCAGCTCTTGACTATAAATCCATTGAATTCCATTTTAACTCTGTACAATATCTCAGTACAAAAGCAATCCAGTGTACATTCTTTCATTTTTTCCCTCTTCAGCATAGTATTCAACATAAATTTGCATTGGTTCAGGTTTTGTTTAGAATTTATTTTTTATTAAGACATAAAAAAGAAATTGCTAATGGAGAAAGGATAAATTTGGTTTAGTGCTTGTTTAACTACATGTGTTGTGTAACTGTATTTAATATTCAAAAGAAGCAGCTTCTTTAGGATAAAGATAAAGAAGATGAAACAGGAAAGGAAAGGAGAAAAACACCTAGCAAAGCAAAATACCATCAAAAGAAAAGCAAGGGGTTTTATTTGTTATGTAATTCATAGATGCCTCAATGGTTGTAATTCCTAGAGATGAGAAGGATAAGTTGCATCATTTCTGAGCCTCTTCCAATCAAGCTAAAAATCTTAAACTGAATTCTTACACAGTTCAAGAAGCAATCTGTTTAGAGCTTTCTGCCAAACATAATGTATAAGTATTATTTGTTATATTCTGATAACAAGCACTGACTTCTTCTATCGGTTTGAGAAAATAGAAATGTATGGTATAGCTTTTCAAGGTGACTTCTGACTGCCAGGCTAAAACACATGACCTGATTTGAGGTTTGGTGGAGAATATAACTCGTTCTTAAAGCATATGAAATGCATTTTTCTATAAATAGCAGAGATCAAATAGTTTTAACTGGTCAAGAGCTTGCATCTACATTTCTGAGTATCTAGAAAATGTGAGGTAGTTGTAAAGTTTTCAGCTTTGATCTTTTGGCTGTACTACAGCCACAGATCTAAAATACTAAATTAGCTAAACAGAAAATATTTATCTCTAGTTCATTTTCAAGACAATGTTATGTTATGTTTCTATATACATCAAACCAACAAACTTCTAAAATACTATATACACAGTAGAGTATGGGTATATCATGAATAATATATTTATATGTCATTTTAATCAAATGATGAGGTAGAAAGCTAGACAGCAGAATTTCTGCATGCTGTGAAATGATCTGATTAACTGTTTTGCATTTCTTTTCTGTATGGCATTTATGTGTTAAAGGAAGGTAGACTTGCCTAGATTAATATATTTGTGAGAGTTCAGTGTTTCTGCAATTCAGCAAAAGGCTTATTTGCAGAACCTGTAAGAGAACATTATAAAGACTGGCTAAAAAGGAAAATTATTGCTGATTCTTATGTCCAAATAAAATTCATTATTAAATTTAAAACTTAATGATAGAGATAAATTTGATGCCTCTTCCTTTCTTGCCTGGCAAGGTTGTGAAACCTATACGCCTGGAGGTCTTCAAAATGTGTCTGGACAAGGCTTTGAGCAACCTGATTTAATTTGAAATTTTTAAGTAGGAGATTGACAAATTACATCCAGAGGTCTCCTCATTATTAGTTTCTCTGTGAAAATATCATTACCTTTTCTCGTCTTCCATTGGCCCTCCCTGCCAGATATCTAGACAACACTGGTAACATCTGCCACACTTAAAACAGTAAGGAAATATTTATTTTTTTCTTATAGTGTTGTATAGATTATGTTATTGACTGGATGCCACATAGTGTTATTCTGAAGATAATGGAGTGTAGCTAGAAGAAGGTAAAAAAAAGTAATCCAGAAACAGTCTCCAGATTTACATGAAGGCCAAAATTTACAGATTATCCAAATTTCAGACTAGTATAAATCATTGTCTTTGAACTGAAATATTGAAACTATATTGATTTAAGATTTTGGCCAGCTTTATAAAGTGAAAAAGGAAAAAGATATTTCATGTCTCTAGATTTGCCAACATCACCTTCAAAAATATAATGGAAGAAAAATAATGTTACCTACCCTATTGGTAGGCAGGGAGGCAAGTATATCTTCACAAAAATCACACAATGACTGAGTTTGGTGACACGTTTTGACATTATCTGGTCCAAGCTGCTTGCCTAAAGCAAAGCCAGCTGGAACATGTTGCCCAGTAGCGTGTCCTGTTAAGTTTTGCATATCTCCAGAGATGGAGAGTCCGCAACCTCCCGGGGCAACAGGTTCCTGTGTTCAAACACCCCCACAGTAGAAAACAATTTTCTTCTGTACAGATGAAACTTTGTGTGTTTTACTTTGTTCTTACAACTTCTTGTCCCATCAGTGGGCACCACTTTGACAAATTGGTTCTTGCTCAAATCCTTCCCATCAGGTATTTATACACAGATAAGATCCCCTTGAGCCTTCTCTTCTCCAGGCTCAAGAGTCCCAGATCTCAGCCTCTTCTCGAATGACAGTTGCTCCAGCCCTTTCATCCTCTTTGTGGCCTTCCGCTGGACTCACTCCAGTAAATCTACATCTTTCTTGTTCTGGGGAGACCAGATCTGGACCCAGGGCTTAGCAGAGGGCAAAAATCAACCGCAACACTTTTCCTAATGCGGTCCAGGTAGCTCCTTTAGCCTTCTTTGTTGCAAGCACTGCTCATGGTGAACTTGTCCACCAGGACCCCGCCTGGACTGGTACATGGTGGTATTCCTCCCCATGTGCAGGCTTTGCATTGTCTTTTTTTAGATGTGTTTCCCTTGTTGGAACTTACAATTTCAACTTACTAGGTAATTTCTTCTTCCTTTGTATCACTATGTAGTGTCACTTCTTCATTTGAAGAATGAAGTTATTTAATTTTGTGAATGCATGGCTTCTAAAAATGTAGTGTTTGGATATACTTTTCTGTGAAGACTTTTAGTACCATCTTTTAGATGTGGGAAATCATGCACATACAAAATAGTGAAATTTTATAAAGTGTAAACCCTGTAATTTTAAATCTATCATTCAGTCTGAGTTCACATCATAATTTCAGTGCTTAATGACAGGGTTGTTTTTAGTCTGAGCAATGCTTAGAAGTGTGTGAGTGCTTGGGAACAGCACCAAAGTTAATGAAATGGTAGCAACTTCAATCTATAGGCATTGTAAATTGGTATTAAAGAAACTCTGGCTGATGGTTTTGGTGTTTGTTTGTTGGGTATTTTTTCTTTTTTCCCAGTTAAGATGAACAAAAAGAAAACACCCTGTAGTTACATTTACAGGATTTTCTAAAAGAATATTTTAAAGTTTAGAGGAGAAAGTTTGGCTGTTAAGACTTTCCAGAGTAAGCTTTATGACTTCTGGGTGGTTTTCTCTTGTTTTGATTTTATAATGAAGTTTTTAACATACATTTCTCTCTTTTAAATCTAATCCAAAGACATTTTTTTAGATTTTGTTGCATTATCAGACAAGAAGCATGAAGGGGTTTGACTTTCAAAGGATAGAAAAGAAAAAAATAATGAGAGCTTTGTTGGTGGGTTCCTTAAATAATTTTAAGAAACAAGGTAATATTATCTATATTTGAATTTTTCCCCAGTGGACTAGACTTAAGTTCCATTAGTTAGTTGTTTTACGTGAGACAAAGTTGGCAACGTTTAGTATATTAAGAAGTCTAATCTTGGGATGTGGACACATGGTAGTTTACCATTGCCGTTATACATTCATGAAGACTTAAAGACAGCTGGGGTGTGTATGTAGTGGTACAGAGAACAGAGTAAGTAACCTATCTTACCAAAAGGGTTGCAAAACCATATGGATGTCCTGTGCTGGACTCTGCACAGCAATTGCTATCCTGTTAGCAGAGATCAGGCCAGCTTGGTTCACTTCTGTGAGTGTATGTTCTTTGTTTCTTTTTCCCTATAAAGCAATTTCTTTGCTGCAGTGAAGTAATTATATTAGCAGTTTTCCTTTGGATCTTAGTGTTTTAGTCCAGAAAGTAAAAGTTAACTGACAAAGGATCCCTTTGTGTATCACTGCCCTCTTTTCTCAGGAAGACTGCAGGAAAAGTGTTGATGGATGATTGAGTTTCATTCTCTCTCATGAGACCATTAAAAATGTTAATCTAAACCTTTTCAGATGTTGAAGAGACTAAGTCAGGAAAAGTAGGAGGGTGATACAGTGGGGGAGAGAGGGGAGGGAAAGGTTAAGCTTATTTGTGAAATGCCAAGTTGTGAGCAGTATGCTTTTGCTCAACAAATATAATGAACAATCTGGCATTTGGGTTGTGAGGAATACAGAATAGAAGAACAAAGGGCTTTGGGCATATATTTGTGCTAATCAATAAAAGAGTCTCCTTTCTTGCTCTACACAGAGTCTTCAAGCCACAGATGTAACATGATTAAGTAAACTGTAGAATTTCTTTTCCTTATGTGTTCTGCTGGTCATCATCCCATGTCTCTTTTTTAGAAATACTTACTTGAGTAATGAAGCAGTCTGGCTCTTTAATGATAGTGTAACCTATCTTAGCTGAGCCTTCAGAAAAAGTAGTCAGAAAATATAAACCCACTACTATATAGTGTTATAATAAAACTGATGAAACTAAGGATTTAGTTGAGGGATGGCTATACTGGTGATTATGTCAATTTACGTTCTTTGACTTTTCATTCTACTAATATCAAATGGTTTCATACTTTGAAACTACTAGAATGAGAAGGGCCAGTCATATGTGTGTCATATTTGTTACCCAGAAGCTTGCTCACAGCTGAGTCCGTTCCTCCCTCCATCTACGTTAAATGACACTTTCTGCAGAAGCACGGAGGAGAATTTCTGCAGTACTCTGCACTCTTAGCTGTGAGCTGGTAGGAGATACAACTGCTCTTCTGTTCCCTGTCATATCTAGAGTGACATTGGTGAAGGAGATCTCATAATGGTATCTTCCAACAATGTCTGCTGAAGTAGAACCGAAGGTATGTACTGCTGAAATAAGTCAGTCATCTTTGCAACAGCTTAGGTCTTTGGTTTTTTTAACTTTTAGAAGGTACTCAATAGAATAGAGTAATTCTATAGAATGTTTTTTGTGAAGCATAGTATGTACCATGCCTGTCATACAAACATGCAATATCCAAGCCATTCGTTCTTTCAGAAAAAGGAACTTGTGAGTTAGAATGAAACAAGAGTTATATTATTGCTATTGAAGTGTCATATAAAGACAAAAGTAGACAGCTGATAATTTTCACCTTAGTTTTTAATGCCTGTCCTGCCCCTGATGCCCCATAGTTCAAATCCGTAATACTCTGACAAGGACAACAAACACGTTTATTGGCAGGATCATGCAGAAGGTAATTACAATAAGCATCAGATACACTAAAGAACATCAGACAAAACTAAGTGAGAGGTGAGTAGGGTTGCAAGAATATATTTTATATTTTATCCTTTTCTGTGTAGAAGGAGGATACTCAATGAATATAAAAATATTTAGACTATACTTTGATTTGTGCTGTTCATGTGAATAGCAGCAAAAAAACCTGCTGTGATTTTTACACATTCCTAGGCCTAAGCCAGTCAAAAGGAACTACCAACTGATTACTGATTTCGTATAACTGCAGAATAAAGTAGGTTAGACGAGACTTCTGGAGTTCAAGCAGTCCAGCCTACTGCTCAAAGCAGGTTCAGTTAGACCAGCCATCACGGTGACCCTCCACTAGACTCATTCCTGTGCGTGTGAGTTAGGAGTCCAGACCTGGGCCCTGCACTCCTGTATGGTCTCACTGGTGCTGAGCAGTGGGGCAGGATCAGTGCCTGACACTGCTGCTGTGCCTGTGCAGTTGCAGCCCAAGGTGCACGTGCTGCTTTGCTGTTCATGTGCACTACTGCGTCCTGGGATCTCGCTGCACCCCAGGGCCTTTTCTGCAGAGCTGCTTCTGCTCAGTCAGCTCTAGCTTGTCCTGCTGCAGGGATGACTCCTTTCCAGGGCTTTGGGGAACTCCACGAGGTTGCCTTCTGCTCATTTCTCCAGCCTATCCAAATTCCTCTAAATAACAGTGCTGCCCTCCAGCCCACTGTCCATTCCCCTCAATCTGGTGTCCATCAATTACTCTCCGGCAGTGCCTCCTGTCCCATCATGCAGGTGATGAGGGCACTAAGCTGCTTTGGAGCCAGTAGCAGTTCCTGACAGATGCCACTGTTTGGACTTTGCAACACTGACCTCAGCCCTTTGAATCCATCTTTCCAGAGAGTTTTCTTCTCACCTTGTCATACACATACCCAGGCTAAACCCATTCATGGCTACAATGAATCTATGGGTGATCATGTCACGGGCCTTGCTAAAGTCAATGTGTGCTAGATCCACTGCTGTCCCCTACACACCCTGCCAGCTGCCTCGTCACAGGAGCTGGTGTAGAAACTGGGCATAAGAAACCGACAGCTGGTCAAGGTTGCACTTGGTAGACTTCCATGAGCACAAGGGCATAGTGGCTAATAAGTCTGTCTTCAAGAGTGAAGGTCTGATTGCACCATGAGTGAGCAAAGCAGTGCCAGGTTAATCTTGATAAAGAGGTAAATAGTTATTTCATAGGCTGTAGCACATGGTAGTTAAACTGCAAGAATTCACCTCTTGAGCAGTTTTGTGCTTAAATGGGGCACTTCTATTATGGTTTGTTTTCCTTTGTGTAGGTGAAAATTTATTTTTATAAAACCACAGATCACAGAATCACAGAATTGTAGGGGTAAGAAGGGACCTTTGGAGATCATCTAGTCCAACCTTCCTGCCAAAGCAGGTCCATCTAGAGCAGCCTGGATGGGAACACATCCAGGTGGGTTTTGAATACCTCTAGAGAAGGAGACTCCACAACCTCCCTGGGCAGCTTGTTCCAGGGCTCTGTCACCATCAAAGTAAAGAAGTGTTTCCTCATGTTGAGATGGAACTTCCTGTGTTCCAGTTTGTGTTCATTGCCTCTTGTCCTGTCACCAGGTGCCCCTGAGAAGAGCCTGACTCCATCCTCTTGACACCTGCCCTTTAGATATTTGTAAGCCTTGGTGAGATCCCTTCTCAGTCTTCTCTTCTCCAGGCTAAACAGACCCAAGTCTCTCAGCCTTTCCTCATAAGAGAGGTGTTCCAGTCCCTTGATCATCTTTGTAGCCCTCTGCTGGAGTGTCTTCAGTAGTTTCTTGTCCTTCTTGAACTGGGGGTCCCAGAACTGAACACAGTACTCCGGATGTGGCCTCACCAGGGCAGAGTAGAGGGGAAGGATGACCTCCCTTGACCTGCTGGCCACACTCTTTTTAATGCACCCAAGGGGACCATTTGCCTTCTTGGCCACAAGGGCACGTTGGTGGCTTATAGTCAACTTGTTGTCCACCAGGACTCTAAGGTCTCTCTCTACAGGGCTGCTTTCCAGCAGGTCAGCCCCTAACCTGTACCACTGTATGGGGTTATTCCTCCCTAGGTGCAGGACCCTACACTTGCCCTTGTTGAATTTCATTAGGTTCCTCACCACCCCACTCCCTAGCTTGTCCATGTCTCGCTGTATGGCAGCACAGCCTTCTCGTGTGTCAGCCACTCCTCCCACTTTTGTATCATCAACAAACTTGCTGAGGGTACACTCTGTCACCTTAACCATATTGTTGATGAATAAATTGAACAAGACTGGACCCAGTACTGATCCCTGGGGAACACCACTAGTTACAGGCCTTCAGCTGGACTCTGCGCCACTGATCACAACCCTCTACGCTCTGCCATTCAACTAGTTCTTCATCCACTTCACTGTCCTCTCATCTAACCCACACTTCCTAAACTTACCTAAGAGAATGCTATGGGAGACAGCATGAAAAGCCTTGCTGAAGTGAAGGTAGACAACATCCACTGCTCTCCCCTCATCCACCCAGCCAGTCACTCCATCACAGAAGGCTATCAGATTGGTCAAGCATGATTTCCCCTTGGTCAATCCATGCTGACCACTCCCAATGACCTTTTTTTCTTCTACACACTTGGAAATGACATCCAGGATGAGCTGTTCCATCACCTTAGCAGGGATGGAAGTGAGGCTGACCAGCCTGTAGTTTCCTGGGTCCTCCTTCTTGCTCTTATTAAGACTGGCATGGCATTGGCTTTCCTCCAGTCCTCTGGCACCTTTCCTGTTCTCCGTGACCTTTCAAAGATGATAGAGAGCAGCTTCGCAATAACATCTGCCAGCTCCCTTAGCACTTGCGGTTGCAAACCATCAGGGCCCATGAATTTGTGGGTGTCAAGTTTGCTTAAATGATCTCTATCCCAATACTCCTCGATTGAGGGAGAGTCTTCCTTACTCCAAGCTCTTTCTCCTGCCTCCAGGGTCTGGCATTCCTGAGGGCTGACCTTAGCAGTAAAGACTGAAGCAAAGGCGGCATTCAGTAATTTTGCCTTCTCTGCATCCTCCATCACCAGGACACCCATCTCATTCTGCAGTGGGCCCACATTTTCCCTAGTCTTCCTTTTACTGCTGATGTACTTGAAGAAACCCTTCTTATTGTCCTTGACATCCCTTACCAGGTTTAATTCCAAGTGGGCCTTAGCCTTCCTTGTTGCATCCCTGCATGCTCTGACAGTGCTCCTATACTTCTCCCAAGTGGCCAGTCCTTTTTTCCATATCCTATAGACTTCCTTCTTCCATCTGAGTTTTTCCAGAAGCTCCCTGTTCATCCATGCAGGTTTCCTGCCTCCTTTGCCTGATTTCTTGCTCCTAGGGGTATACCAATCTTGAGCTTGGAGGAAGTGGTGCTTAAATATTAGCCAGCTGTCTTGCACCCCCCTTCCTTCTAGAACCTTAGCCCATGGGATTCCTCAAAGTAGGTCTTTGAAGGGGCCAAAGTCAGCACTCCTGAAGTTCAGGGTTGTAATTCTACTTTTTTGCCCTGCTTCTTCCATGCAGGATCCTGAACTCCACCATCTCATAGTCGCTGCAGCCAAGGTTACCCCCAACCAGACCTTCTTTGTTTGTCAGCACAAGGTCCAGCAGAGCACCTCTCCTCATTGGTTCCCCCACCACCTGTGCTAAGAAGTTATCATCAGTGCTCTGCAGAAATCTCCAGGGCTGTTTGTGCCTGGCTGTGTTGTCTTTCCAGCAAATGTCAGAGTAGTTGAAGTCGCCCATCAGAACTAGGGCCTGTGATTGTGAGGCTATTTCCAGCTGTCTGTAGAAGGCCTCACAGACTTCCTCTTCCTGATCTGGTGGTCTGTAGTAAACACCCATAACAGTGTCTCCCATATTAGCCTGCCCCTTACCCATAAGCTCTCAACATGTTCTTTGTCCACCCCTAGGCAGACCTCACTACATTCCAGTTGCTCTCTCCCATAGAAAGCAACTCCACCACCATGTGCTGCTGGCCTGTCTTTCCTAAAAAGGTCGTAACCATCCATGACAGCTTTCCAGTCATGTGAGCTATCTCACCATGTCTCTGTAATTGCAATGAGATCATGGCCCTGTGACCACACACAGACCTCTAGTTCTTCCTGTTTATTCCCCATACTGCATGTGTTGGTGTACAGGAATTTCAGAGAGGCAGTAAAGCATGAGGGTTTCCCTGGAGGGGAGCAAGAGCTTCCACCACAACCATTCACAGCCTTGAGGTTATCTTGTGGATCTCCTCTTGGGAGTCAGCTGAGGAACACTTGTCACTGCTCTGGTTGGCCTGGCTTATTCCCCCAGCTGGCTAAACTGCTGTGAGCTTTGCCACCCTGGACCCCAGCCCCAAGTCCTTCAGTTTAAAGCCCACTTCACCAAGTTGGACAGCCTGCTGCCAAAGATTCCCTTGATCCTTCTAGACATGTGGATCCCATCCGTCTCTAACAGGCCATAATCATCAAAGAATGTCCCATTGTCATAAAAGCCAAAACCCTCTCAATAGCACCAGCCACGTAGCCAGGAGCTGATGTGTGTTACCCAACAATTTCTGGCTGCTCCCTCTCCTCTGACTGATGAAATAGAGGAAAAGGTGTCTTGGGCACCAATTTTTTTCACTTGCATTCCCAGGGCTTTACAGTCTTCCTTAATTCTGCCCAGGTTCTGTCTTGCAGTGTCATTCATGCCCACATGAAAGAGTAACACTGGGTAGTAGTCTGTGTTGTTGACAAGTTGTGGCACAAAATACGGATACATTTCTTAGGTAGAGCATTATGAAAAAAGTTAAACCAGGAGAAATTCTGCACTCTCGACTTAAGTTTCTGGAAATGAGAGTCAGCAGTAGAAAAGTTCATAGGCCTCACAAGGTAATGTTAGGTCACTTGAGACTGACTGATCTCAATTGATTTGTCTCAAAGCCTATTAAATTGTCTCCTGCTTGTGCTGGTTTTAGAAATAATGTCAATTTTAAGTCAGCCTGAATGTGGGATTTTCTTTCCTCTCTGTAAATAGAGTATATATGCTGTGAAAGAAATGTGTTCATTCTGTATTATGTTTGCCATTAAAGTACCTCTTTCTTTTTTATTACTTTGTTTATCTTTAAAGGGCAATAAGGTTCCCCTCACTTTGGATTTGATTATTAGGATTTCATACTTCCCTGTCCATAAACACATCAATGCACAGAGGTTCAGCAGGATAAGTTTTGGTAGCCATGATCTTTATCTCTGAATTCTGTTTCTGGCATAAGTGGATAGCCAATAGAAGGATAAGAAATATAGTCTATATATATGGTAATATCTTTGGTGAAGAGTGACTGGTAAGGTGGTCAGTGAAAAATAGGGAAATGATGTCTGTGTTTTGTTCAGTCCTTACTCAGTTACAGCCTAATGCATTTGGTTGGAGGAAAAGATGCTGCAGCCTCTCCAAGGCTACTTGTGTTTCTCTGGAAGGCAATTAACTACTGCTGTCAGACTTGGGTGCCCAGAAGAGCCAGTGCAGTGGTATTTTATTAATGATGCTCTGCAGTAAAATCTGTAACGAATTGTGATGTTTCATTAAACACAAAATCTTCTTGGTTGCTGAGGGCGCATGTTTCTTTAGTAAGCTGGTACTGAGGGTAACCACTGAATGTCCCTTCAATTTTTGTGTAACAGATGTGAATATATAAAAATATGTATTTAGAAATATAAATACCTAATATTTTTAAAAAGCTTGTAAAAGTTGGATTGTAAAAATTGGCCGTTCATCTTACATACTGCATAATCAGGAGGTCTCCAGGATTGAGCTTAGCGTAAATGTATGTGTATTGAGTGTTTTTATATTAAGTTGGCCTTTTTTTCCATTGCTTAATGTTTTCCTCCCAAAGGAAATTCAGGTTCCTGGACCTCTTTCATCTTCCTTACTACACCAAATCAGACCATACCAGGCCATTCCAATGCAGACCTCACTATCCTAGAAACAAGTGGTAGGTTTTACTTCTCTTCATTACTTGGATCCAGTAGAATCTATCAAATGAACAAGAAAGAGCGGTTCATACTCTACTGAGAAGAATTCTGAAGGCTAAGGCAACCAACCACGTTGCAATTTTCCATTTCAGTACCAGGTAGTATTTACCTAGAAATTTTGTTTGAGTACACCAAAAGCATCAAGGACTCCTCCTGTAAATTTTTGACAAATATTAGGCATAATAGCTATACCTTGCTTGATTGTGAGAATATATAGTACTTGATTAGAAAGTTTTATATGACCTAGACTCTAAAGAATTAACTCCTGTGCCCTCCATGGAGTCCAGGTGCTGTGACAATGTTGAAGTGTTGCTGTTCATCACTAGAGAAGACAAGATTTGGGAAAACAGTTAGGTTTAAACCTCTGAGCACACCAGACTGCCCAATTGCATGGTACTTTTCCAAAATGCAGTTGGAAAGGTTGCTAGATAATCTCAGCCCGGCTTCCTTTCCAAGAAAATGCTGGACCTAATAATCTTTTGAGGTTCCTTCCAACCTGGGCTGATCTATGACTCTACGATTCTTTGACTTGTCTCCAGGTGCTGCGTGTGTGGATTGGAGAAGGAGGAAGCAAGTGTGAATCAGGCATTTGGGAAACATGTGGAAGAGTAGTTACACAGGCAGAAGAAGACAGCCTCAGGTTCACCCAAAAAGTTAAGCTCTAAAACTCAGTAGGTGAATTATGATGGTCTGGTGTGTGTTTCTTACAGGCTACTCTGAAAAATTACATTGGAATACCATAGCAAGAGCATCAGCTTATAGTGTACAAATTCTGGTTTAGCAATATGAAAGAGTTTGTTGTCATAAAATTTAGTATTTTGCCTCTTTTACGTATAGTCATGACTTCTAATGATTTTCCCTTGAGAACTGGAGAGAGCTCAACACATTCATGCTGCATACAAAAAGTCACCAGATGATAATTATATACCTATGATTTAAACTGCTTTTAGTGATTATGTATTTTTTTTGGCAATGACGAGAAGGAACAACTTTTTTCTTTTTTAATTGCTTTTTCTTCCAAGAAGGCAATTGAGTTGTACCACTGAATTTATAGACATTTTAATGTGCTTATCAGCCTTGTTCGATCAGAATGAGAAAGTTTTAACATCTTGTAAGATCAAGTCTGTAATTTTTGATACATAGCTTCCAGGAACAAATTATGCAAAGTGCTCTGCAGCAAATACTGGGTGCAGTCAGCAGTCAACAAACATGAATGCCACACCTTTTCAAAACCATGTAAGCAGCAGTGCTGTTATATAGTTGGTATTTCCAAACTTTATTACAAATGTTTAAATATTTTTATATATTTTCAATCAATATGTCAGTGCCAAATGGGAATGTTTTTGTATGATGAAGCACAGACTCCAGCTGTATTTTTATAACTGTGCTTTAAAACTTCTTTCAGTAGTGTTTTATATTGGAACACCTTCAAATATTGTCCTGTGAATCCAGTGGAATTAGTGCAAATTATTAACATTGCTGCAATTTCTTCATAATTTTTAAAACTTCAGTTTTCTTTTTTTTCTTCATCATTAATCCTGACTAAAGGCTACATATCCATTTGTATTTTACAATAAGCAGACAATTTTCTGAATTCTTAGAAAGAACAGGTTTTACAATACAGATTAAAAGGGAACTTAGTTCAGAGAGCTAGTGGGGGGCACTGTACTAAAGACTCCAGGAAACCCCAAAACAATATGAGAAATGCACTGAGGATGCCACCACATCTGGAAACAATCTAATTATCAAACTGAACATGTTGCCTTGCTAACTGTATGCTCAACATGTTCTCTTTACTGCAGGGATATTACATCAGCAGTACAATCAGAGAGGGAAAAGACGCTGAGGGCTGTTTGGGCCATCTAAAAATTTCAGCTTGAATCTTTCTTGCTTGTTTTAGGGGGGAAGGGCTTCTTTCCTTCCTTCCTTCCTTCCTTCCTTCCTTCCTTCCTTCCTTCCTTCCTTCCTTCCTTCCTTCCTTCCTTCCTTCCTTCCTTCCTCCCTCCCTCCCTCCCTCCCTCCCTCCCTCCCTCCCTTCCTTCCTTTTTTCTTCCTTTCTTTCTTCCTTTCTTCCTTTCCTTCTTTTTCTTTCTTTCTTTCTTTCTTTCTTTCTTTCTTTCTTTCTTTCTTTCTTTCTTTCTTTCTTTCTTTCTTTCTTTCTTTCTTTCTTTCTTTCTTTCTTTCTTTCCTTCCT